>BQNB010153971.1:0-15578 GCA_026074375.1 Tanacetum coccineum
GATCCCATTTAATTGTTGGGTTCCAAGTGGTTAGCAGTCCTAGATTCTACAATCTTAGGTGCACTACTCGAACTTGCATGATTTGTTTCTTTGGGTCTCCATTGAGATGCACTACTTGGTTTATGTTTGTTATTACAGTTGATTTAACAGGTTTCCTAAGAGACACTGTTAGCCTCAAAAATATTGAGTCGAACGAGAAGTTTGTTCATTAGGAATATTAGGTCTCGGTCATTTATAATTTAATGTTGTTATAGGCTAGAACGGGAATCGGGCTCATTTAATGTAATCTAATATGTCACATGTTACGGGCTTAAAAGCCCAAGTAAACTCAAGCCCAACCCAAGTCAAAAGCCCATCCGGCAACATAGGTATAAATACCCCTCTCCAAGTGTGGAGAGGGTGTTGGTTCATTTGTATTTTCTCACACAAGTAATCAACCATCTCATTTTCTCTCTACTTTCTCTCTCTTGTTTCTCTTTCTAAAATTCTTCCATCTTTCTCATCTTATTTTTTTGTATCAATGGTGAAGTGAAAGTGATTATTAGGTCACTAACATTCGGTATCAAAGCCAGGTTAAACATAACATAGATGTAGTTGAAACAATAAACATCGAATTGGAACATAAATTGGCTAAGTTACTTAAGTAAAATGAAACTTTGAAAAGGCATTACAAAGAAATGTTTGATTCTATCAAGACAACGAGAGAAAAGAACATAGAACACACAACTTCTTTGATTGCAAATAATGATAACTTCAAAGCTCAACTTCAGGAAAAAGGGTTTGCAATCGCAACATTAAAAAATGAGTTAAGAAAATTAACAGGAAATAGTGTGAATACTAAGTTTGCAAAATCGTCAATCTTAGGGAAACCGGTTTTACAACCACATAGAAACCAATCAGTTGTTAGACAACCGACTGCGTTTAAGTCTGAACGACCTAGAAGTTCAAGGCCACGGTTTGCCTACCAAGTTGATGTTAATAACGATTTGTCAAAACCAGTCACTACACATTATTTGCCTAAGGAAAAATAATCTGCTGTTGCAAAACCTCATCACATGATTGCACCTGGCTCATCTAGGTATAGCTCAAATGACATGGTTCATAATCACTACCTAGAGGAAGCTAAGAAAAAGACACAAGAAAGCAGTAGGAATTCAGAACCTAGTGTGATGCCTTCTGCTAGATCACTAAGCATAGCTAATGGTAGAAAACCAAAACCTAGGAACAATACTCAAACATCTAGGAATTGGCCCGCTTCCAAGAATAGTTTTATAACCATAAAGATTGTGCCCATAGCAGAACACTCTAGGAATTCTAGAAACTTTACTGACTCCAAACATTCTGTTTGCTCAACATGTCAGAAATGTGTTTTTAATGCAAATCATGATAATTGTGTAACAAAATTCCTGAATGAAGTCAACTCATGTGCTAAGGTTCCATACCATAAGACGACAACAAGAAACAAACCTGTAAAGCAAACAAGTTTTGCAAAGAAACCAGAAAGACAGATCCCAAAAGGACATAGGTTTTCAATCAAAAAGACTTCCGTTGTGCATGAGAAAACAATGACTCCTATATCTTGTCTTAGGTGGAAACCGACGGGTAGAATTTTCAAAACAATTGGTCTTAGATGGGTTCCTACTGGAAAGATATTCGCCTCTAGCAAAAACAAGGTTGACAGTGAACCCCTAAATGGTTCAAATGAAGATATCACTAACCCATATGAATGCAAACAGTTCAGAACTCGGAATTCTGATCCTAAAAAGGTTCAAATGAAGATATCACTAACCCCAAAATGGTTCAAATGAAGTACATGTACTTTTAACTTAAGTGCAGGTACTTCTTCCAATCCTAAAAAGGAAGCACTCAGAGTTTGGTTGCTGAAAAGACTGATATCTCAAAAACCAAGGCTTCAAGGAATTCTGATCTGATGAACAAGCAATGAGTTCTGATCATAACAGTTCAGAACTTGGAATTCCCGACCACAAATATGAACCGTCAAGTTCAAAGCTAGTTCCAAAAGTTGTTCCTCCAGCAGACAAGACAGCTACATCACGAGAAGAGTTGGAAATACTATTCTCCATCAATAAACTATGCTGAGGTCAACATGTAAATATTTTTATAAAAAACAAATACAAAAATATAAAATTTCAAAAGGAAAATACAAAATAAAAAAAACAGAAAATGTTTCACAAAAAGAATCTTCTCGACATGTCTCTTGGAATCGATAACATTTACGTACCTAGAAATGTTGATTAACATCAACACGGGCGTGTAAATGAAGTTCGAACAGGAGTTTCAAATGCTTTCAAAACATGTCATCTATATTTTTCTCAATGACTTGTAATTGCTCTTAGATTGCAACTCGGACCCGAACGACAAAGGAGAGTGTACGTTTCAGTGCGCTTATCCTTAAAGTTAGAAGAGAAGTCTTCTAACATTTGGTTTTTCAAAAAGTTGAACATAATTTTTCAAGAATTTCTCAATGACAATTCATAATCTTTCAAAATTGTGTGTTCAACACTCCATCCCTCATAAAGTTTTACACGACAATTCTTCTACATTTGGTGTCATTTTCAAAATGAGTCAATGTTTGAGGGGGAGTTTTTCGAAAAACAAAGTTTTAATGATTTTGGATACATCTTAACATGACAATTCTTATGTATTTAAAACATTATCAAAAAATCTCTAATAACAAATCAGGAATAATAATGACTACTCAATAGATTGTATGTTATAAGATGATTTAGTGGTTGAGCACAATTCTTCAAGTATTCTGTAATGACAATCTTTAATCTTTTAAAATTGTGTTGCTCAAATGCTAAACCTTAATTTTATATGCTTTTACAATTGGTATTTTTTTTTTTGGGTGTCAAAAAGTAGTAAAAATGGAGAGGGAGAAGTTTTAATGTTCCATATAATTCATGCTAATATGTTTTCTCCATGGAATTTTCATGACAAATTTTAATAATAAGGTATTTCAAAAACTAAGTGAATTAGTATTTAAAATAAGGGGAGAAATGTAATTAAAATGTGATCTTGAAAATAATAAGTGATCTAATCGACTCAAAGAGTTGAATACTCTTCGGAAAAAATGTTTTATGGTACGATCTAATACCAACAACATCTTAATCCACGATGTTTCTGGAGGCATATGGTGGTTAGGTTAGGTATTAGTCTTTTATTGGAAATCCAACCAGAACCGGAGGGAATCTACCCAATTACAATTCCTAGTTCGGATATTGCAGTCCTTAGGTATGATGGAAGATGATGAGGATAAGGAGGATAATGCCACTAAGATTAGCTAACACGGAACAATCACAAGCAAGGTGTTAGTATATGACGTCTTGGTAGATTGAAGGGGTGAAGAATTTGAAAAAGAATGTAAGGATAAAGGTGTCCTAAGAATGATAGCCTCCCTACACCTTAGCAGAAATGGGTCAAATACGATATCTATCGGTTTTCTCAAAGATGAATTCGATATGAAGACGACATCATGACCCAGTGATGCAATGCACAACCACTTCCCAGCCATTTCGAGTTTCTCTCTACAGAAACTTGTCACATTTGTCACGGAGATACACACGTTTATCTTTTGACATCTCACTCCAGAGATTGTTATATGGAATAGGTGGCGTCTCTCAGCCTCTGAGTACTAAAACTAATACGCACTAATCGGAATCTAGAGACAAGAGATCAATTAAAATAAAATCTGATTTAGGTCACATTCCATTACCAAACACTTGTTGAACATCTAAAGTTCACAAAGTGTTATAAGAGTCCTACGCATTATCTTGAGATTTTGCCAAACTCGAGTATACTTAAGTATTTACCAGTGAAGTTGAGTGAAGATGGAAATCCTGCTTGAGCCAACATCAAACAAGCTCTTGGTAGGTGACTTGCGCAATTCTATATGAATCAAACTTGTGTCAACTGGAAAGAAATGATGGTGCGATTCTATGTGAATCAAACTTGTTCCAGTAAAATGAATTGACGACTTAATCAGAAAGATAGTAACTATCTGATTCACTCATATCGTGTTGTCTGCTTTGAGACGTTCCGGTATTGAGAACAAGTAAGTACGGTGAATCTAATGCATACGTGTTAGAGGATCTAAAGCTTTGAGCTGGAAACCCTGTCAATGAGGTTCTTCTAAATTGAACCTACCTGATCACAGGTACAGTATTTATACTTTAAAACGGTCCTATGGAACCAGAGGTTAATCTGACCAAATCCGGACGAATGGCAAAGCCATATTCGTCCACACACTTTATTGCTAACTGTTTTATTCCAAGATTCATATAAAGATAGAGACAGAGATGCCTCATTCCAGTTGAAGTCGGATTCATTACCACATGCTCATGCTCAAACTACAAAGACATACTATAAGCATCGAGATTCAAGAATCAAGAAAGCTCAAGAATTAAAAGACAAAGACTTCCGCAAACTCTGATATTCAAGATCTTCCTTCAAGATATCAAGTCTATCAAGGGATATTATTAGCAAGCTTTCAAGATGATGCAAAGTATGAGCATGTTGGTCAAGACACAAGATCGCAAGGCGGCAAAGACAAACAAGGAAAATATTTAAAGATCTTGGAACTAAAGACGAAGTCGAAAGACAATAACAAAGGCTCAAGATCAAAGATCACAAAGCATGAAGGAACAAGCCTACAACAAGATAAAGACCAATACAAAGATAAGAACTTAATGACAAAAGCAATCTCATGGATCTCATGAAGGAGTGTCGCAATGAACTCACTTCGGGGGAGATTGTTAGCCTCAAAAATATTAAGTCAAACGAGAACTTCGTTCATTAGGAATATTAGGTCTCGGTCATTTATAAATTAATGTTGTAATGGGCTAGATCGGGTAAACGGGCTCGTTTAATGTAATCTAATATGTCACGTGTTACGGGCTTGAAAGCCCAAGTAAATTCGAGCCCAACCCAAGTCAAAAGCCCGTCCGACAACATGGGTATAAATACCCCTCTCCAAGTGTGAAGAGGGTGTTGGTTCATTTGTATTTTCTCACACAAGTAATTAACCATCTCATTTTCTCTCTACTTTCTCTCTCTTGTTTCTCTCTCTAAAATTCTTCCATCTTTCTCATCTTATTTTTCTTGTATCAATGGTGAAGTGAAAGTGATTATTGGGTCACTAACAGGCACTATTTTAGTGGAAGTGAATCTGGTTAAAGGACACTTAGTTCTAACTATAGTGAAAGTCCTTCCTATGGGTACCCATTTATATCCAACATGTTTAAACATTTTACCAGTAGGTTTCCATTCTTTCATTTTAATGCTCTTAACAGCCTTAGCTCTAGCACGATTGTTCACTTCAGACAAATATTGTACAACACACAAATCATGTCTTGCATCAAAAAAGCATTTGTTGCATGTTAAGCACACGGATTTAGACTTACTATCTTCTTTAGTTAGACTAGGCTTAGCATTCCTGTGTGGGCTTCTATTTTTTGAGATTTCTGGTTGCTACTTAATGGTTGCATGATCCTATGGTTCTTTGTTTCACTTCAAGGTTTTGATCTGCTAGCATTAGTAGAACATTTTTCATTTGTAGAAGGCACTAAAGGTTTGCTAGTGGTCTGAGTCTGGTGAACATCTACTTGAATTTGTGTGTTATTGTCTGATGTTGTACTAGTCTTTGCAAAAGTGACTTTCCTAGCTTTGTTCATTGGTGTGACGGCAACCAACTTCTCACTCTTCAATGGGGAACTTGGACATGTATCACTAACATATACTAACAACTCCTGAATCTGTTTCGTGTACATGCAAGCATAAGCTAACGCATTATCCAAAGGATTTAAGGTTCTAGCTTGTTCAACTATATCACGAAGAGTGTTAGCATTTTCTTTAGTGATCCTAATGTAGTTTACATGTGCTTCCTTATTGTTCTTAAGCTTTGGGGAGAGTGGTTCCAAGTCTTCCTTATGCACTACGGAGGTAATCACTTTTGGCTTATTCACAGATTCACGACAAGCAATAACACTTTTTCCTTTAAGTTTCCTTAATTCATTCTTGAGAGCTGTAATGACCAAAACTTTTTCCTGAAGACTTGAATTTAAATCAGAGATTTCCACAGACTTTTGATTGACCTGATTAACTAAAGCATCACATTGTTCTTTTGATCGAACACGTGTTGGTTTGATCGAGTCATAAAGTTGCTTATAGGTCTGTTTCAAATGCTCATTCTCAGCAATAAGTTTTGACACCCTATGATCCACTTCAATATTTATCATTTCAATCTCCTCTAAGTCCTTTTTGATCTTATCCTCATTTATTTTTCCACTTAGAGATTTAATTCTCTCTTTCAACTTTATTATGACTGTGTCTTTTTCTTGCGACTGAGCTTTCAATTCATTTATTTCAAAATATTGATCAAAACTTGGAGCACCTTGATTTGAAACAGAGTTGTCTCGTTGAAAAATTTCCTGATTAAGTTGAGTATCAACTTCTAAAGAGTGGTAAAATGTTTGAACAATTTATCATAAGTCTCTTTTTCAATGAAATCCTTTTTGTTGAGAAGCTCAGTCTCAAGTTTGAGACACTTTTCACATTCACGCACATTCACATAGTCATTATCCACATAAGAATTCACAATTATGTTCACTATGTCTTTGCTAATGACTTGTTCCAAGATTCGTTCGTTTTCATTTAAAACTTTATTCATTTTTACTTGAAATGTTTTGGACTCTAAACGATGTTGTTCCACAGCCTGTTCCATTTGATGAAAGACATTTTGGACTTCAGAAAGTTCATCAATTAAATATTGATCGAATGTATTGAATAAGTCCTTCAGTGCTTTTACAAATGGAATTATTTCATCCCTAAAACAAGCTTTTGTATGTTCAAACCCCCACGAGCCCTCAGTGATGGCTGTGGTCGTGGTTCTTTCTTTGACAACCACGTCAAAGCCAGCAAGATGGTGTTTAAGTTTCTTCAAACTCGTATTAACCATGCTGACTTTAGGAAGTTCTTTTGGAACCTCAACTTTAGTGGGTCTAATAGAAAGAGTGGGATCTGAAGAATTCTTAGAATTCTGAGACCAAAAGGCTTGTTCAGCAGATAATTCAGTTTGTGGAACAAATCGTGTTTCAAAGTCTTGAGAAAGTTGGTTAAGAGCAGCATAATCGACTGGTGTAGTATTAACTTTCTTTTCTAACATCATTGGATCCTGTTGTTTTAAAATCATTTTTGAACGACTCTCTTCAGCAAGCATAAGGGTCTCTTCGGAGTCAGGAATCACAATAGCACTAGCATTCTTAATGACATTACCATCATAAAGCTTTGGTTCTAACTGCTGAGCTTTCTTCAGATAGAAAGGATTTTGAAAACCAAGAGCTTGTTTAGTGGTATGATCATAGAAAAACTGAGGTTTCGTCAACATGTGAACAGTTTGTGCTGATTGATCTCTTTTAAAAACAATATTATCTAGCTGTTTGATCTTCTTTTCTAAAGCAATCTCTCTATCAATGTTTCTAGATTCTTCTTTCTTAAAATTATTTTTGAGAAGAGTAATTGTTTGCATTAAAGATTCATTTTCTTTTACATGTTCTAAAAGAATTTGTTTAAGACGATCAATCTCGACAGACTGTTCAATGGTATATGAATCCGTTATCTTTTTTTACCATTTTTAAACTACCATTTTGACCTTCTTTCAAAACTTTAACTTGATCTTTATATCTTTCAAGCTTAACAGTTAAAGAATCACTGACACTTTTATTGTCCAGATTAATCTTGGTGCAATTAATTACTTGGCTTTTCAGTTGTTCAATCACAGATAATATCAGTGCATCTTATTGTGCAAATGAGTTAGAATTCTGAACAGCTGTTTGTTGTGATTCTGTCACATACTGAGAATAAGGAATGATATTGCTATTACTGGTTATCTTAGTTTTTGAATGGTTCACAACACTCGACTGTTCAGAAGACGGTTCACCTGCACACCATGATTAATCATATTGTTATCCACGTTATCTGGATTGTGTACCTCAGCGAGAGCATCTGAACCATAACTTAAGATATTGGCCATGAAACTTGGTTGTGCATTAGGTACGTCATCACAATCTGAATCATATACCTCAACTCCATCTTCTTGGAAGAGTGCATTAGTTGTCACTGTGAAAGCACCTAGGCCAAAATTAATTCTTTCTCCAGTATCTGCCAAAATTGCAAGTTGGTCTTTGCTCAACTGAATCCCTGCTTCCTGAAGTTGTGCTAACAAAATCTGTTGCTGGAGACATTGTATCTTCTTTGATTGAGTATACGGCCTTGCTATATGATCATTACCCGTTGAACAATTACCCACATAACTCAGAGTCTGTCGTTCTGGCATAGCAACTTGGTGCATTGGATTTGATGAAGTCTCTAGTTGATTGTTGGATGATGGGTAACTTAAAGCAAGTATGTTACTCATGAATGTCAAACCTTTGTTTAATCATGCAAGTGGATCATCAGTTGGAAGAAGGTATGGTACAACAAGGCTTAAATCAACTTGTATAGGATCTGCTGATAATTGTAGAGAAACAGCTAGTGCTTGATATGCTTGTTGATGAATCACTTGAGATGATTGTGGATGAATCATTGATGGTTGAGGATAAATCACTTGAGAAGCTTGTGAATGAATCATTGATGGTTGAGGATTAATCACTTGAGAAGCTTGTAGATGAAACATTGAAACTTGATGAGGAACACTTTGAATCCGTGATCGCGGATTGTAAACTCTCTCATTCATGTTAAACATTTTGAAGTAATTGATGTGTGAAATCAATTAATTTTTACGGGAATTTACAAATCTATGATTTAAACCGAGAAAATAATTAAATCTTTCGCGGGATTTTACAAAATCAAGAAGAAACTGTGAAGCAATGATTAATCATTGTGAAATCGTTGTTGTTGAAGAACTTGAGCTTTTGTTGACGACTAATGAGCGAAAACGATGAACGGTTACTACACTTTCAACTTAAAAATGATTAACGGTTGATTAAAACACAAATAAGGACTAACGGTGTAATCGAAATCCAAGAAAAGTGCTTAACGAAGTTGTATGGATGAACTGTGTAAAACCGGTTCACTTTGGAGTGCTAAATGCTAAATATAACTTATGAGGACCAACGGTGTAAAACAGTTTCAACAATGAGGGTTAATAAACAACTAAAGGATGAATGGCAAATTGTCTTGAAATCCAGGGGCTGGTTTTGCCAATTCGAATTGTAGTTTATTACTAAAAAAACAATAGAAACTTTTCTCTCCTTTTTAATTGTTTCTAAAGTCCAGGGACCAATCTTGTAAATTTCGAAATAAGTTAATAAAAATAAACGTTTTCCCTCCTAAATACTTTTCTTCTTCGTTTTAAAACATGTAACAAAACCGAATGTAAATTGATCTCGCGGAATGAAGCGGTTATCGTCGGTGAAAACCGAATATACCACGAAGATCGAAAGAGGATCACGATTCCAATGGTAGTAGTTATAAGTCCCGTAACTAAACGTCACACGAAACTGAAAAACCAAAATGGCTTAAAACGAGTAGAAAACGTGTAGAATTTGTTCCTATTCGATTGGTAGATTGGTTTGTGACTTGAAATGAGTAGTTCAGTTCACACTAGTTACTAGTTGTTCGGTTCACACAAGTTACATGTTGTTCGGTCCACACAAGGACATGAGTTGTTCGGTTTACACATGGAGATGGTTGTTCGGTTTATAAATGAAATTGGTTGTTCGGTTTGAGTTGTTCGGTTCGAGTTGTTCGGTTCTGTTGTTCGGTTCAGTTGTTCGGTTCGAGTTGTTCGGTTCGAGTTGTTTGGTTCGTACTGGCTTTTTAGTTGTTCGGTTCCTAATAGATTTTGAGTTGTTCGGTTGCAAGAAAAACTGGTTGTTCGGTTCTAACTGAAACAAGTTGTTCGGTGCAAGTAGTTCGGTTCCACAAATAGCCAAAAGGTACTATCGTCCTTTTCGTTTCCATCCTTTTTGTCTTCGTCTTCAACCTTTTTCCACACCGTCTCTAGTTCTTGTTGAAACTTAGGACCACACAAAAGATTAAGCTAACCAATATAAGCTACAATAATAATAAGCTCTTAACAAGATGAAGATAGTGACTCGTAAATAAGCAGTAGACCAGATTATTGACCACAAATATCAACGAGAAATATGGTGTTCCAAGTAAAGAAACACAACAATGATTATTTGTGTTACCTTAAAACCAACATAGGATTTTAACAAAAATAAAAAAAACGTTGTTGACTTGTATTTGATGAAGACAAAAAAATTAAACAAAGACGACAAAGTTACACGTTTTTTTAAATGAAACAGTAACAAAGTTTTAGAAGTAAAACGTTTTAAAGATTTGACGAAAGAAAGAAGAAAAAAGATAAGATCAAATCGAACCACAAATCACTTGATGCCCCAAGATCATAACCATGGTGATGATACCACCGATTCCGAACATTTATAACCGAAAAAAACCGATTTCGGAAAAACCAAAAAAACCGAAACCGGTTATTAGAAAAACCGGTTTTTTTAAAATCGGTTTTCTAAAAACCGAAAACCGGTTTTAACCGATTTTTTGCACCACTAATGTGTGGAGAGGGTTTATATAGTTACAAGATATGGGCCGGACCGAGCTTTCCTTGGACTTTCTATAAGCCGGCCCGGTTAACTTACTAATTATTACATAATATTGTCTAACTATTACAAAGGCTCGTGAGATCGATAATGGTCGTCGAATTCCTAACAATATGGGAATCCAGATTTGTTGTGTGTATCGATGTTATTGTTGGAGGAAAAGGATGGACTAGATATACAGTGCCGTTATGTGCAAATAATCGGATATGGGTTACGGTTTTCGTGTTATCAATGCTTGTCAGATCCGAGCATGTTTTGTTTTAGTGTCGAATCCATTGTTATCTTGGTTTAGTTTTGAATCTGATAGATTTAGTTTCGACTCGAATCTGTTGGGTTTAGCTTATGTTGATGGTTTGCTTCTGGCTTAAACGCAGTTGGAATTTGCATCAACAACCCGAACCGTCGCCGGAACCCAAACCATTCCGGCTGGTGTTTATATGTTTTGGTCGGGTAGGTGTTTAGATCTACCGTTGTCGCTGCCATGCCATTATTGTCACCAGAGTTTGCCACACCGTTACGGTCGTTGGTACACCGGAGACATCGTGGTATGTGTTGCACAAAACCATGATGTATCTAGTGTACCGGAATTTGATGTTGTTCGGTTTCGACGTGTGTATCAAGAGCTAGTCGGGTTGTATATAATATTTTGTTTGGATCTACTTTTGTTTACAAGAACTAGTAGCTTATTAGATAGGATTTTTAGTTCGGTTATTTTCTCATATACCGAGTTTTGTGTTTGATATTACCCGTTGTAAAGTCCAGTTGTGTTTTGATATACCAACTTTCATGTTTTGATGTATGAGTTGTATTTTGTTGTTGGATGTACGAGTTGTAATTTATGCAAATATTGTTATTGAGGTATCGGATGTACCAACTGTATAGCAGTTGCATTTTACTATACCATTTGTATCAGTTACATTTTATTGTATCATTTATATCAGTTGCATTTTACTGTATCATATGTACCGTATCGCTTGTATCAGTTATATTTTGATGTACCACCTGTATATGTACAATTTCATGTTTTGATGTTCCTGTGTATCATATTCTAATTATTGTCAATGGTAACTATGTATTAAATAATCTACTAATAAGATGTTTATTTGTATTAAAAATTAAAAATATAAATATTTACAAGAAATCACACACATAAAATAGCTGGTGAAAAAACAAATGATGTCAAAAGAAAATCGATAATACTTAAAGATTAGGTTTACATATTTATTGTGGAGGCTTCAAGAGGAGTGACACAAGCTTTGAGAATTGTACAAATTTCAAAAATACATCTAGAAATATTTGCATTCAAGTGTGAATATGACAGTTACAAGAAAACCAAAGGCCTTCCAACTGCATAAACAAAAGAGTGTTCAATTATAGTTCGATCCAAGATCAATCAAAGAAGAGATTCATGTAAGTTTTTTTTAATTTTGAATATTTATCTTGATTCTATTAGGGTTTCAATTGAAAATTAGATTAACACGAAATTTAAGGGTTTTGTTTCGTTTGGTTTGTTTTGATGTGGCTTGGTTTAATCTAAATTTTGTTTCTTATTAGATCCAAGTGCAATCAGGGAAGAGATTCATGTAAGTTTTTTTAAAATTTCCAATATTTATGTTGATTCTATTAGGGTTTCAATTAAAAATTAGAATAACACGAAATTTAAGGGTTTTTGTTTTGTTTGGTTTGTTTTGATGTGGCTTGGTGTAATATAAAATTTGTTTCTTTTTGTTGATATTTTTTTGCAAGAGTTAATATGATGATTAAGAGGCACTTTATTGTTTTTATAGTTTGATAGTTACTATTCAGGTACATATGCTTTACTTTCACTACTCCATTGATTCTATTTATGGTGTTGTTGCGTCTTCAGACAATTAAAATAAACATAACTGGTGAAAGGGAGGCATGTCTTAATGGAGTGAACAGGTTGTAATCGCTCATAGTCTATTATCGATGCATACATTAAACAACATTCTATGTTGTTTTGTACAAATATTGTTTTTGTAATCATAACTAGCACATTACTATCGATAACAATTTGAGAAGAAAAAAAGTTAGCAAGTCAACCTAGCTTGAGCCCCTTTTGACCCACCCACCCAAATTGGCCATCTGGCTAAGGCTACCTCTAAACATATCTACGACTGGGGGCGTAGAATGAATGTTTTATAGAGAGAGAGCTGCGTGCGACGTAGCTATATGCTTGGTCCGTTATCTCTACTCCTATCTATTTATCTCCAGTTTAGAGGGGAGGGGGGGTCTAATAAGTGTTGTGCTTACGTCACGTGTACGAGAGAATGTTTTTATCTTGAAAACTTGCTTTTCGATGTGACGGGCATTCGTTGTACTGGTATTGATACTTACAATTGGTCATAGCAGCAACTGTGAGGGTCTCATATGGTGGAGGATGGGAGGGGGTTTGTTGGATGTAGGGGGGGGGGGGGGGGGAAATGTGTTTGTAAAAAATTGGGTTTTTGTGGTGAGTGTGAGGAGGACTGTGTGAGGATTATTTTATTGTTTAGTAGATTTTTGATATTGTGGGGATTAATATAATATAGTAATTAGTAGTCAAAAGAGTTTATTGCTAAAGAATGATCTTTTAGAAGTATTCTCATGTCTATGTATTTTGACGATTTTCTTTATATGTGACAGTATGTGCGGCAATTTCTATACTCCCGTCTTACTCAACCATGACAGAAGACTTGGATTGGAGAATGGTATGCTTCTAATTTTTTTGACGCAACTAGATCCTACTTTTCAAATAGTCATATTCCAAGTGTTGCAAGATCTGTGAAATATCAAAGAATTAATAGAAAAAATTAACATTTTGTGAAATGAGTTTAGAAGTAGTAAAATTCGTTCAATAGAATGGAGTAAATCGGTAATTTTATTTTTAGCTTAAAGGAGTTGCGTTGTGTTGATATGAAACAGAGAATCCAAACATCATAAATTGATCAATATGTTTTTTGTTGATACAAAGTTTTTGCATTTACAAAACAGTAAATGGGTAAAAAAAAATAACAATTGTATTGTTATTTGTGAATGTATATAGACACACATAGTAATCAAAGTCTTTTTTTAATAAAGGATCAGTACAATTTTTGCATTAATAAGCGCTTGATCATCTCTCATTGATGTGGTTTACACTCAGCAAGTTTCAAGTATCGCTAGGCAAAGTCGCGCCAGTGGCGAAATTGTAAATTGCATGGTGGTGGTTGTACAAAATGTAGGTGATTATGTGTGCTATCTCCATGACATACAGATGTCACCACTGCAGATAGTAATTAGTATTTGACATTCCTTTCATTGCTTTCAGGTCACACTTTCGGTTTATAATGTCTTCAATTCCCTAATTAGTACCAAATCTTTATTCTTGCAACCCAGTGAATTAACAACTTATTTATGTTCAGGAGGGTGTCGTGATGGTAACAGATGTGATTCCACTAAAATTGATCAAAGATCGAATTATAATGCGCCTTTGGACCTCAACAACAAGAAGTACTCAAGATCATTAATCCATGTAAGTCGATGTTTGTTTATTATTTCCCTTTTTCTTGCAAGATTTCAAGATTTAAGTTTTAGTTTCTATGTTTTTAAAGTTTGCTGCTATTCTACAGTCTACACACATCTTCTATATATCACCCAAATGCCCTATTTTGTCTAGATAAAACACATACAAAGACTTATATAAAAAAAGTGATTTGTCAAAATATCCCACGATATAAGTATTGGTATATAAAAGAGATTAATAGAGTTTAATCACATATTCATTATCAAAAGAGCATAAGCTTGATTAAAAGAGGAGATATGAATGAACTAAAGTCGCCAATACATAAAGTCGCAAATTTCTGTCGTTGTTGCTAAGTATTATAGAGTGGCTCTAATATACCTAAGTTCACTTATAAGCTTAAGAACAATATGTAAAATAACTATATATGTAGCTTTATGATATATGACGATTACATAAACTTCTTTAGAGTCAAATAATTATCTTCAATTCATAAATTAAATTTTTTTTGACAAAATATTGAAACAATACACACTTGCGCAATGAAATAAACATTACACTAACCAATCCTAAGACTTAAAAATTTATATGGTTTGCACAAACTTTTAGTTCATTGCTTTATTCAGGACGAAAAAGAATGACGGGGATCGTGGATCATGTTCTCAGGTAATCCTAAAAGTCGACCAAGTGGTCTGCAAGAAAGATAGCATCGTAGAAGGTTTATAGTTTTCATGCCCGTCGAGAGCGTTCGTAAATGTTGGTGAATGATATATGTGGAAGATGTGAGTAAAGAGCCGTCCTTTGAGCTTTAAGCTCTTTTGGTACCGTCGATATTGCTACTTTCTTTCAAGTTTTCCTAGGCCTACATCCCTTGGTCCACTTATTAACAAAGCTGGCTAATGAGATGGGGATATCAATAGACTCAATAACTTTTTCTCATAATCTATCTGTAATGACTGAATATGCATGCGAGTAAATATTCTTGACGCAAGACCATAGCAAATGAGTTGATACATTCTTTTAGTTTCGTAGTAATGAATGTCCAAACAGCAAAAAGGAGTACAAGAAGATAGTTTATTTTTGCAGCTAGGTATAGATGCGTTAAAAACGTGTGCCATGCAATTATGAAAATAAACCTTATCAGATAACGGTTAATTGTAGACAAGTTTGTAACTATTTTATGGTAATTAGGAACTGTGCAAGTCAAATAATTGACCTTTTAAGGAACAATTTTATAGCAACCATGAAAATGTAGAGCAAGATACAAACACAATAGAAACAACATGTGTTGGTTTTACGAGAAATTTATATTGGGTTCAGAAATAAGCAATGTAAATGGTTTTATGAGAAATATACTTTAAGTTCATGTACATTAAGATTCTTTGATCTATATATAGAGTGGTGGGTACAAATTTATAAAGGTAGTGATTAATGTC
>BQNB010153972.1:0-15578 GCA_026074375.1 Tanacetum coccineum
GTGATTAATGAGCCGATCTCTAATTGAACTTTGTTTTCTTCAACTTATCACATAAATTAGTCGAGCCCGAGCCGAGCTCGAGCTTGTAAAAAAATTCACGAGTCGAGCTCGAACTCAAAATATGAAGCTCGAAACAAGCTCGAGCTTTACATATATAAACGAGCCGAGCTCGAGCTCTGGCAGGCTCACACTCGGCTCGGCTCATTCACCCCTACGAGATTATTCGTATACGAACGATTCATGTTATTTTTATTTATGTGATTGAGTAAGGACATCCACAAAAGTTTTTTTTTCTTTTTTTTACTAAAGATGTTTAGTAACGACCTATGTTATCCTCTTTATAAATTTAACCTGCGCGTACATGAATTTAAAAATTATATTATGTTAAAATTATTATTAATATGAATATAAATATCAAAATGAAAACGAAGTCTCATGGTTATTGTGAGATGAAAATAATTACATGATGTTGTACATATATCACAACACATGTATTTTCTTTTTAAAGTTTGAATAAAAATATTTGAAAAACAATTTTTTCCAACGTATGGTGCTATTAAACACGCATGATGTCTAAAATATAATAGTAATATTTAAATTTAAAGAGTATAAACATCAACATCATGTAAGTTAAATAAAGTCAAATATTTTTAGTTTAACAAAAATGTATACAAAATATTAATTGATATTAATATATAATGAAAATTTAGGTAAAAAGAGGCATGTGCACGGACATTGTAGTTAACTACATAATTATAAAATATTTTACACAACTTTGTTAAAATATTACTTAATAATTTCATGTATGCAGGGAATAGTTTTCAACAAAATTATAAAATAAATGTTTCTTTTTGAGACTATATTTTTACGAAAAATAGTGTAATATATGGAACCTTTCTAAAGGTTCCCGATATAATAGATATAAATTATCACGACCGACCCCGTGGATGAATGTGTCGAAACCATGGTTATAAAAAAAGAAAAAAAAATTATCACGAGCCCAGATGAGAAGCATCTATCTGAGTCAAAATCTCTCTTTCAGAATAGGCTAATGATTTGCACACTCTTTATTTTGATTTGCACACTCCATTATGCACTTTAACCAGTTGTATATTTATTTAATAATGTTTTATCAGTTTGTACATTTAAATGTATAGATAAAAAATAAGAGTGTGACAATCAACTCCCCTTCGAAATAACCTCAACAGAAGAAACCCATCCATTTATCTACTTAATATAATATACTGTACGTGTTCAATCATTATGCACATGAAGACCCTTAATCCTTATGCCGATATTAATCACCTCGTCTCCTACACGAGCCATGTGACCCATGTTAGTCATTCTTTCCTTCTAAGATACATTTTAATCTCGTAATCATCTTGTTTTCTTAATTCTTTTAAGACCAACATATATGATTAGGTCTCGTAATCATCTTGTTTTCTTAATTATCCTTTGTTCCATTATGACTTCTCAAAGCAATTCATGATAGGGTTTGTAGGTGATTTTGTGCACAACTTTTCCTTTCTTACAACATAAAATGTAAAACCGGTCTCACCACACACACACAACGGAATATATACTAATAAGTAGTCATGCTTCGTCTTTTTAGCCATGGGAGTTGCGTCGTTGCCCATCCATGATTATCTGCGAGATGTAGATGCAATTGTGTACCTGTACAACTTTCTAAAGCTCACTGATTTCAAAAACAAAACTCTGAATACACTAATGCTTTTAAGCCATATTCAACTTCAGCTTCATTATATCAAGTGTGTCTCTCATCGCAAAAGTAGACCCCGTAAATTAGAATGAATTAGACCAAGTACATTTTCATGTTGACGTATAGGGCAAAATGTACGTACGTTACCTGTAAGTTAGGATCTCCAAGTGCTAATATACTTACAATTACTACAATTAGTAGCGTATACAAAAAAAATTAAATCAGCGTATAAGGGCAGCTATGCAAGTAGATGTAATAGAAAGTATAATATTAGAACATCAGTCAACTTTTCTTCTTACACCATGTGCAAAAACAAATGAAACTTTTTTTTGTGGGTGCTATAGACACCATTTTTTCATATGTAAGTGAACAACACTCTAATCAACAAGATATATTGACTATTATGAAAAATTACTATGTTGGAAATCGTTCTTTGGAATATTTTTTTTTAGTAAGCTGCAACTAAAACTGCTCTTTTCAATGTTTCTTTGGTCGATATACTGCCCATATCTGAGCAAACAAATGGTCTGCTCTTAAGCTTGTTACCACAGCACCTGTGTTGCCTATTAACCGTAGCTCCAGAAACTGCATTATAAAAGTCCAGGACTCCAGGTTAGTTGACCAAAGCACCAATTCAGGACGATAAATTATGGTTTGCACGAAGGAAAAGAAATGTAGAAGGCTCTTATAGTGGATTCTCTTTAGGTTTAAATGAAGTGTATATTTCTTAGTGATATAAGTATTTAACTTAACCATCTAGTTGGTTTTTGTTTTCTCCTTACAAAATAAAACACAATAGAATAAAAGGCAAGAACAATTGCTTTTGGACAGATTTTCTACGAAATCAGTCATTAACTAAAGAAGGATATGTTGTGGAGGTGGGAAATTCTGGCGATATGTTTATGAGTGAGTTGATTTGATTGTCATTTATCTCAAACCTATTAAATGAGCTATTTAAGTTGTATAAGATAAAAGGGGAGATGGCCATATGGGGTAAAGTTTATCTTTAACCTATACTATTAACCCCTTGAAATGCTTTCTTTGGGAGTATTATTACTAGAATCACGTTTAGCGCAATTTGCAAAGATTATTACAAATCTGATAAGCTCCTAAATGTACATAAGCAATTTAAGCTGTTAGGCACGTGAGGGGCACACAAGTGGTTAAGACCAGGCGTGTGAGGTGCACGTGAAAATTCTCTTTTAAATACTTAGCATTGTAATTCATTTTTTTCTGTCTAGAAACTTGTAATTCTCTCTTCTCCTTTGTTAAACATTCAGTTACCATCAATATAACATAATTTCCCACCAATTTGATCTTAATTAGCTTTCACTACTCTATTTCTTATTTCTTGAGTTGTCAAACTAGTTATTATCTTCTAACGGGTCTTAAGTGATCCCTGGAAGTGCTCATCAAGTGGTATCATAGCTCTTTCTTGGCACCTTAATCCGCCCTACAACCACCAAATCCGATCACTTTTCCGACCATCACTATTGATCAATTATCTTTCCATTCACAATATGTTTCTATTCACAAATACGTTTTTCTTGTTCATTTACTCTTGTTCATTCCAAAATACTTAGTGTAGGATACATTCTTTCACAAACATCTGTTTGATCAATTAATCAATTAGGGAATCTTTTATATATGGTTGTACGGAATCTTTCACATTTTCACAAACATGGTTATGGCAACAAGAAACACTAGTAATGGAGGAGGGAGTTCTAATGGTAGTTTTTTGGTTTTTGATGATGAAACAAGAAGGTTCTTGGCTGAAACTATTACAGCATTGGTTTAAGGTTAAACATTCAGTTACCATCAATATAACATAATTTCCCACCAATTTGATCTTAATTAGTTTTCACTACTCTGTTTCTTATTTCTTGAGTAGTTATTATCTTCTAACGGATCTTAAGTGATCCCTGGAAGTGCTCATCAAAATCTCTTTAGGAAAAAACTTCAAAATTGTGCAGTTTCTACTTTTATAGTTAGGATTATGCTAAAAATCAAAGTAGCCACATAACTCATCTCTGTTTTTTTCTTCATTATACATAAAGTAATTATCTATTGACTCATATTCTTTTCATAAATGAACAAAAAAATCACAAGGTTCATGGTAATTTTTATAGTTAAGACAAGTTTACCCTAAAACTAAGTGAGTTGGCTCTTATCAAAAACATAGTATCCTTTCACTTTTATAAGTAAAAACACTGATTTTGTGCATTAGTAGCTGGTACTGGAACAAAAGTGCCAAGTACATTGACCCAGTTCCTAATCGCAAGTAAATACACTGGAATGACTTTCGACCCGTTTGGCATATTCAACTGATTTGACCCAGTTCCTAATCAGCAAAATGTACCCTCCTGACGCGTTATGGATAAAATATAACCCAAATCAACACGCTCATAAGTAAATTTGTCAAAACTGCACCTCATGTTGGTGAAGTTCCATCATTACTACTATTAAAGAATGTACACTCATATACTAATCCACTAATAGAACCTTCACCCATGCAACCCACAATGCAAAAGAGTTGTGTTTTAAAGTGTTGAATGATGTTGTAAGAGAATGAAAATACATACCTGAACATTCAGCAGCACCACGGAGCTTGTATGACACTGAATCAACAAAATGGCAGAACTGAAGCTCAAAGCAAAGGTTGTTTATCCCAATTAGTTTGCTCAGAACTCTTGTACATATAAACACTTTTCCATGCAAGTTTGCATCTGCCTCCTATTTGATACCAGAAGACGCAGAAGAGGCGAGTGAAGCCTCCACAATTAAAGATACTGGTTGTCGAGCCTGAAGGCAAGCACCGATGTCAAATGGACGCAACTCAGATCCATCAAATAGAAGATTGACACCCGGAAGGATAGCTTCTTTGCTGTCCATATCATCAGAATTGCCGCCAGTTGGGTCATAAGCCTCTTCAAACATACCCATGACAGTTTCATAGACAGGCGAAAGAGCATAAGATCTGCATTATGCATGAAATATCAGTATTGTTTCCATAATATGACCAGTTATGGTAGTTGTTGATCATTTCAGTATTCTTGTTGGGCCATGTCAGCTAAATATCCCAGTAGACTCCATTCATTCCGGTCATTAGGGTGACTATTAGGACCAGAAGTTCAGAACAGTTTATGTTTATCAAAGTTTCTCATTACCTATACTAAATTGTACTATGTGTTTATATGCAATGATTAGAAAAATGTAATCGAATCACTATCATTGATGCCATAACTGAGCATCTATAATGAGTCAGAGTAGATGTTTTAATTCTAGCTTTTTGGAGGAGTGTGGCGAGAAAGAATTAAGAGAGTCTGAGGCAGATAAAGAGAAGAAAAGACATCTAATCCCAAAATATAGTTTCTTTACTTCACACATTTATAAGTATCTAAGCTGTATAATTCCTTTCATAGATATGTATCTATGTTTTGTTAAACAATACCATAGGCAGGCGATCTCAGTCAGGAGGAAACTATGAAATATATAGGATAGTAAACCACCCACAAACATATAGGATTGAATCAATTAACACACACCTTAATATGTTTCCATCAAAGCTCAGGACTTCTGTACCAGAACGTTGCCTATTAGTAAGCTTTAATCTTTGATGATCACTCATTCCAGAAATTGGAGAAGACGGATCTGTGAGAGGATTCCATCTTTGACTCGCGTAGGTCATAAGAAGCTTGTTTGACTCTTTTGGTTGTTCACCTTTTGGTTGATCTCTTTGATAAAGCATCCTTGCAGTTGAACCAGTTGCTTGGTACTCTGAACAAACCTTTTGTAACCTTCCCCTCACTTCTTGCATTGCATTGTGATAATCGGTAAACAAATTTGTTTGAAGTAATTGTGAGGAAACCACTCTTTTACATATATTTTTGCATAGATTTGGACTGAATAATGGAATTCCGAATTCTACGCTCAGTGGGACCCATTCATATTTATCATCATCATCAGGTGCAAAGCTGTTGGGGTCACTTTCTTTATAGAGTTTTAACAAGCGAATATAACCAACTGTCCATAACTCTATCTTATCTGCTAGATTATTCAGCAGAAGATTCAACTTCGAACTTTCATCCATATCAAGGCCTAAATCCTTCCCTATATCTGCAAATGAATCATCGGAATTCTTTAATGGTAGAGGGACATCCAGGGTATTCATTCTTCCAGATTCACCAAGGTCATAACTGCTTAAGGGCTGCACTAATATAGCCGTGTGTTTAAGAAGTGAATTTAAACAATGTAAAAGTATATTTCCTTTGACTAAACGCCCATCAAACTTATCCTCTGAATATGCATCCCAAGACCATACCAGGGCTTTCTCACAACCAGACAATGGTGCAGGGAGTAACCTTAAACATTGACCTTTCATAAGGACAACTGATAATGGTCCACTACGCACAGCTGAATACAATACCAATTTCATCCATGGTGTCATGGAGGAGTATGACGGAGGCCCAAAATGAACTGGACCTTTGGGACCAGGAAGTACAGAAGAATGAGGAAGTGGTAACATTGACACAACAATCTCATAATCACGGCGAAATAATCTATCCAAAGTTGCTGGAGCAAGAGTAGCCAAACTTTCACATCTTAGGATATCCACATTATATTTCCTTGTTCTTTTAGTTGTAGCTTTTCCAACATCAGAACCTACAACACCATCATCCAATTTGGAATCCTCACCTTTGCAACTATCATATTCAGATACTGTAGAAACAGAGTTAGCGTCATTAGTATCTTCAGTCACAGGAATAGTGGAATCATTATCTTTGAGTATGCCTGATTCATTAATAACAGCATTTTCAGACTCTTCTTTGTGGGATTTTTCTGTTGTCATAGAAGTAGTCTCGTCATTGCTTGAATAATCCGCAATATGCTTGTCCCCCTTGTTAGGAGCAATCCCTCCAGATGTTAAACACTCCAAAACACATCGGAGGCTAAATGCATGGTTGGCGAATTCCTGAAGCACACCCTCAAATTTGGCTCCTTCTAACGAGCTAAGATCTTGGCAGAGATCGTTTATGCTAGCATGACCCAGTTTCCCTGCCTCGTATAATGTTACTGCATGAGACTTTAAGCCTGCAAAACACATATATATATCACGCCAATGACTTACAGCAAGACAGTATCTGATACAACTAATCGTTCACTGACTTAAAACGAAAAAGAAAACATTCGGAAGAGTACTTTATATGTAGATTAGAGAAGGGAGAACTGTCAACAGACCTTCATGCAGATCATAATAGAGTAACAAAATCTAGAGATGACAATTTCGACCCATGTGTGAAATGGGTAAAAACTAAAAACATAAGAATAGGCTAAAAATGAAATGGGTCAAAGTTACCCAAAATGTGTTTTAGTGTAGAAAACATCATAAATCATTTTATTTAGATTTATATTGGAAACCATTTTATTTGAAAAATAAGAATAGCATCAAGCAATACTCTTATTGAACAAAATAATTTAATAATCATATCTGACACATATTTGTCATACACGATTGACGTTATTAAAGTGTACATAAAAGTGTTCCAGGTCAACCCACCTATACAAAAAGTTACTGCATTTTGACCCGCCCACATGTTGTACTGTTTCCCAACCGGCACTACCCAGTACTCACCCATTTTCCACATCTACTCTAACGCATTATAATAACACTGATGTTCCTGAGGAAGATAGTAGGAAAGATAAAACCATCACAGAAGGAGAAAATACCTGGTGAAACAGACCCCATCATAAGATAAGATGTTATGTTAGCATCAACAACAAATGCAACACGAGTATAACCAGAAGTAGGACCATCTGTCCCATCTTGCTGAAATACACTGCCATCAACAGACATGCTTAAAGAGCCAACACTAGCACGGGACTCTTCATCATCACCGAGTTTACTAGAACTAGGAGAAGATGTTTCTTGAAGAATAGATCCAGGGTCAATTAGTTTTACTGCCCATCCTATTCGACAAGCAAAAGATGAAGCAGCTTGAAGTTGAGAGAGTTCGACCTGTAGTGTTGTGGCCAGTTCAGCAACAGTTGAATTCTCGCTTGAAACCACAAAAACAGCATAAAGCAACCTGTATGGTAAAGTTCGTAACATGAGGATGTTTAGTTGTCTACTTGCAGAAATTTAATTATAAGACAAAACAAAAAGAATCAATATCCTTACTCCTCAATGGGGTCTTCATAGGACTGCTCTCTGTTTGAAACGAACCCTTCTAGTCTGCATACTGTAATATGGACATGTCAACATTCACTTCAGAAAATAAGGAAAATAAAAGAACAAACACCACAAACTAAGGCTAAGGAAACAAAATAAACAATATAATGTTGCCTTGAATAACCTATTATTGCTACACTCGCCAGCTAAGGGGTAAGGAAAAAGTTATAAGTCCTCCACTGATTAGGATGAGAAGAATAGGTTCGCAAACGACCAAAAATCATGTATTCATGTGTAGGATGGACTTTTGTCTAATTTTGCGGAACGTTTCAATTAATATATAGGGACGGCTAAAAGGTCACTGGAAGAGGTGCTCATTGCCTTGGGCCAGGTCCTTGGAGAAGGGTCAGTCGGCACCCAAAAGGGGTGCACGGGTCAGAGTTTCCCCGCCGATTTAAACCTTTTGGAGAATATATGGGGACTGCATATATGTATGAAATCTATCAGTGATGATGCCTGTGTGCTGGCATTGTACACATGTGTGATGACTCTATATGTAATTTTGTATATTATACACACATGCCACTTCATCTAAATAAAAGTTAGCGTTGTATCTACGTGATTCCATCTGTAATTCTGTATCTAGAGGTTTAAAAAAAGTAGCCAATGAGAAATGGAGGACAAAAAGAAAATAACAATTCGATCATCTCCTCATAAGCATTACATATTCAGATTTCACTATGTGATGATGCTAAATACAAAGTATTACCTTTAAATCGATCCTCGGCATAAACACAGACATCAAGGTAGACTAGTCCTCTACGATGAAGACCCTTGATGACAACAGGATCGAAGAGCATGAATGCGTTTCCTTCCTCCTTGCATATCTTGTCAATCGTTGCACTTTCTTCTTCTGAAAGTTTCTGCATTCAGATCTTATAATCAGATTGGAAATTATCTTATCAGAAACGCTCAAAGAACCCTAGATATATATTCTTGATGTTATAAGCTAGTGGAACTGAAATCTACTGGTGATGCAGATTCTAATAGAAGACAGAGTTACCAGATACCTCACCTTAAATTCTTCCAATGTAAAGTTGACAAGACAAACTCCCCACCAAGGTTCGATTGTAATGTCTACTGGTTGCAAAGGCAATGATTCTTTAGCTATTGACTTGTTCAGCTTCCACATAATTTTCTAAATTGCTCCAAGATCATTATAAATAATTAGATAAAAGGAAGAAATAAAGCCATAAGGGCGCCTGTATATTAATATAAAAGTCTGAAAACAAATTCCTGATGCATATAATCTAGAACTGTTCTATCAGCAAATTCCACTGGACTTTCACTTATTCATAAATGAAACAAGTGCATTTGATACAAAAACAGCAAGATGTGATTGTAGTTTCATGCTCATATTATGAAAACTTTGCTACTTCCAAATGGTGATTAAAAGGCATACTATAACATATAATTGATGTTAGTCTTTAAAAGTCTAAAATGTTGACACTAAAAGAAGAGTTTATTTGTCATTTGGACTGTTTGTAGGCATCAGCCTTTATCAACTCACAGTGAATTCAAATTAGAGAAAAGGTGTCGAACATCCTTTTATAGGCATCCTTCTTTGTATGTGCATACTCTTCAATTAAAATATATAAGACCCTAGTCATAATCAGTAAAATGGTGCACAAGCATTTTATATGCAGAGTAATTATATTTCAGTATTACACACAAACTGGCTGCAATAAAGACACATTGGAGAACCTATAGCAGAAAAAAAAGCACATCAAACATGATTGTCATACAAGCACATCGAAAACAAAAATATTATAAATTTTTACCTTAGATCTACACTTGTTCATGATATCAATAAATTCATTTCTGCCTATGCCAGTGAGCCGCAGTGCATCTGCTGCGCTAAAATTTGGAATTCGGTCATAAGACTGTTCTGCAATTAAGATTAACATCAGTCTTCCTGGAATGAGAAAGCAAGGCTGCATATTAAATTAATAGAAGGCCTTGTGACATATGAAATTTTCACAGTTTCAGGCAATTACTAAATTTAAATATATATCAGTATGACGGTGGCTCACAGAGCGTGCCACAGGCACTTTGGCTTTTAGCCTAATGGCAATCACTAGCAAGGGAGCAACAATTTTCTCAGTTTTTCCCTTTTAGAGTAGCATCATAAGGTAGTTGAGGACTTGTATATAACAGAAAATTGATACCATCAAAACACCGACACTGATAGTAGTAGTTTCACGTTACAAGTAAAATAAACAAAATCAGTAAAATAAACAAAATCCTATAATGCGTAAATCCACTACCATTTTTCATGACTTCGAATAACATATCGCAGTAGTATCTGAATGGAGAAACCCTTCATGCACACGGCAAAACAAACTCAGCAAGATAAAAGGAACACTGCAAGAGAAAAAAATGTGATAGTTCTGTACTTTTTAATCAAGGGAAACAAATGAAATCCACCCCTAATTCACTTTATCCTCATTTAAGGACGTAATGGAACAACAAGAGAACAATTGGCTTAGGGAAAAGAACTTGAATAGTGATTAGATTGTTTCATGGATTACCACAAGACTCCTGCAATCAAAGGTTGAACAAATACGGTGTGCATAATATAACAGTTTATGTTTTCCTGATTGCAACGTTAATCCAAATTAAAGTCGAAATTAGATTACAAAATCAAATCCCATGATTCATGAAGCCGCTAACACCGAAGGAGGTCTTCTCCAATGGCTTAACCGCCAAGTTCTATTCGAAGATAGCGCAATCAATCTCCTCATAATATCACCTTCCTCTGCATACTTTACCGCACAAAAGAAGTTCGCCATAGGAGCCTTCTCTTTATACAATGTGCGATTATCCAGCACAACATTAATAGTCATTAAGACGAATCACAGTTTGAACACATGGAACACCTAGGTCTACCATTCCAGACTTTATCCTAAGGATAGGTTAGCTTAACCGAGATATCATAATTTTCAAACAATTGGCAATAATGTAGGTGATTTCTAATTACACACCAAAATTTTTTTTTTTTTAAAAAGGGGGAAAAATCTTTTGTGCAGATTGGCCTATATATAATATATATATATATATATATATATATATATATATATATATATATATATATATATATATATATATATATATATATATATATATAAAAACATATACATATACACTAGTAACATAACCCGCCCAACGGGCGGGTTCGGTTCATAATTTTTTTGAAACAATGTTTGTCGTTTAGTTCTAATGGTTGTCGTGTTTGTGTAAACATACAATTTTCATTCCTCTTTTTTGTTTTATTCTTGACAGTGTGACATATAGATGTCCGTGTAACAATACCGTATTTGTTAAAAGCAAACCAACCTTTGATAGTGTATGGCCTTTTAGTAATTGTCATTTTAAGCTAATGTCAATTGGAAGATAAACATTTACATGCATGCATTATAGACAAAACTAAGTAAAACATATCTTGTACTATAATATCTATTGAAACAATAATGAAGCGTTTATTTGATAATTACACAATATCATGTAAACAATTATAAAGAATACTAACATATCATTATTGAATGAATTAAGCTCAAATGTGAATATGTTATATGAAAGATTTTAACAACAAAATAAATTCTCAAACACCACGATTTTGAGAAAGTGCTACAACGTATATCTCCATCCTGTTGCAAGTGCTAAAAGTTGTGGCTTCTTCTATATGTTTTAATCCACATAATTCAATAATTGCTTGATGTAGGAATGGAAAGCTTCTCACGAATTTCAACTGGTGTTGTATAAAAACTAAGCCAAAAAACCATAATACCGCTGAGGTGTTAGTGGTCAAGTTGTTTCAGGCTTTCAGCTAATCTATTTTAACCCCAAGTCTAACCCACTTAAATTTGTATCAAGTTTGTGCTAAAACTGCCAACATTATCCATAATATACCTATATAAAGGCATATATTATTTTGAAAATGTTATGCAGTTTTTTATCATGTCAAATTCGACGAAGGACATATATTAATGAAAGGACATAGTCGTATGATAACCATTGTTGGTATATATGTTACTTTGTACCAATTACAAACTTAAACGTAGTTGTCAAATATAACCATTTTATGTTCAGTTTTGGTTTTTTTGAGCACCTAAAACCTGATTATTCATATTCATAACTTCGTAAATACAAATATTGTTCACGTAGGAAAGCTACTAACACTCAAAACCAGATTATGAAAGAGTTATCATTAGATACGCATAGCAAAGTGGCAGTAGAGAAACCTTTTCGGTGTTCAAGAACCTACTAATTCAAAAGCTGTATGTATTGGAGCTCTATAAAGAGGTGTTGAAATATTGAAGCATCTTGGATAAAGAGCGTCATTTAGCAGTAGGCATTACAATATAACAAAATTAATAATTCTTAAACACATCACATTCTGAAGTTCATTGTCCCGATTTCGAATGTAAACTATCAAATATTATTAGTAACTGGAAGCTACTTATTTCAATTTCACAAATTGCCTCATTAATGCACGGGGAGAGGTTAATTGCTCGAATGTAGCTTCAAGTATCTACCAACTAATGAGTGATAAAGCATTCCAAAAAAGGGTTAAGTCCATTAAATAGAAACGTACTTTCTAAAATTTACACATCTAGTAAACACACTTGTTTTATTACCAATATTGCCATTGTAACTTTCAAATTTGTAACTTTATAGTAAATATGTTGGGATGCTACCGGTGATAACCGGTTAAACTTTAAAAATGAACGACACGTCAGCTTTTTTTTTTAGTGACATGTCACTGTTTTTATTATTTTCTTATTTTATGTTATCCCTTTTATTTCCAAAACTCTACTAACTCAATCCAACAAAATAAATACATCCAAATATCATTATCTCCTTCATTTGACTAAAAACAAAAAACCCAGTTATATATATCACTCAAAAAAATCACCTCAAAAAAATCACCCCTTTACCACTTTGCCTTAGTGAGCCACCACCACCTGGCGCCACCAACTTTGTTCGTATAGTGTCAAGTGGTAAACAAAGAATGCTAGCAGTCATCCCAGCTCCAGCACTAGCAAAAAGTCTTTCGAAGTTATTTGTTTCTTCATTCCCAGTCAACCTCAGAAGTTGCTTTCTATACGAATCGTATGTACAAAAATTGAGGGCCTTAAACGGAGCGGTGCAAAGTATGTTAAAAAAAGTTTCATTTCCAGAAGCCTCGTAGACCTTGAGAAGAAGCAATGAATTTAATTTACTCAAATAGATTTTTCTGTTCACCATGAACCATATATTCCAGCTTTAGTCTCTCGAGAGGCGCAACAGTAGTTCTTGAAACCATAGCAGCAACAGCACCAGCCCACAAATGCTTAGTAGTATTAACCGCAGCCGGTTTCCCTTTCAGCCTCAATCCCACTTTCTTCTTCTTCACCACCCCATCACCGTCACCAGCCGTAACTAACTTTTTACCCAAATTCCCATCACTACCATTAACATTCAAACTAACTGACAAAAACCCATTTCCCAAAATCCCATCTTTCTGCCGGAAACCACCATCGTCGCCGCCGCCACCGTCGCATCCGCCAACCACAAGCAGAAGAAGAAGAAGATGATGTCAACATTAGGGTTTTAAGCAGAAGACATGTGTTTGATGATTAAAGAATCTGGATAATAATATGGTTGAAGGTGATGATCAATGTTCTTCTTTGATGAGTATTTGTGTTCCATCTAAAATGTAGATCTGGGGAAACACAATCTTTTTAGACACTTATTAATGATCTTTTTGTGAATTTGCAAAAAGGAACCTTAAGGACCAAAATGTAATTAACTCCAAGCAATATTAAAAATAGATAGAAAAAAAATACTTACATGGACGATACACGTGGAATAAAAAAATAAAGATTAATCTACGTGTAAAAGTAACTAGTCATATTTACTAGATTATCACAAGATAGCAGGTTTTAATGACTAGATTGGTAATAAAACAAGCAGGTTTCGATGACTAGATTGGTATAAAACAAGTGTGTTTACTAGATGTGTAAATTTTGGAAAGTACGTTTCTATTTAATGAACTTAACCCGAATTGTAATTGTAATTTGAATTAGTTGTACTCTGAATCACTTTAATTATTATTATTATTATTATTATTATTATTATTATTTATTTTATTATCAACACTTTCATTAGAAATTAATAGAATTATAAGAAATTAGTAGGAAGTCGATATACTATCTGGGCTCTCACTCCTCTAGCTATAGCAAAGCTGATCTTACTAAAAATATGAATAGCAGTACGTGCCCCGATATCTTGAGTCATGGAGAACTTTCGGATCCGCTTCAGTAAGATCACTGCATCCTTCTCAAGTTCCTCAAAAGAAGAGAATGCGAATAAGAGAAAACCCTATCCAACATCTGCACATTTATCCTTATATTTGACGCGTTTACATTGTGCAACTTCAATCACCGCATGCCCCTGTACAAAATCAATCATTCCAGTTTGCGTCAAGGGCGATGAACATGTTAGATCCACATATATATCAAACCCTCCGTCCCACGAGTAGAGCAACATATCAGCTGGACGTAAGGGTTTATCCCGCCCTCCATCTAACCCAATATCAACTTCTTTACCAGCTGAAATCCTGGACCAGAAACAGATGTCAACAGGGGTATCATGCATAATGTTATGTCGATGTTTATTTTTTGAAATCAAAAAGATTCTAGGAGAAGGCTCGTAATGATCTTCTCAATGATCACAAGGTGTTGAAGTGGCAGGATAGGGGGTATGTAGGTTTTTGTGAAAGGGGACAATACCAGCACACGATACAGCATGGTCATCAAAAGTATCCCCCGCAAAGACCCTTGAGCAAGCTGAGCACGGCTTCGAAACAAAGAATAAGGGAACACCCAACCGATAGCATAACACACACCGATAAGTCCTACCGTTCATAGTCTGTCATATATCAGAGCCATCCTAAGCCAGTTAGAAGTATGGTCCTCCATTTGAAACTTCTATAAAGCCATTTTTCGAGTAGATAAGGAAAAAGTGGATTCATCCGTTGGAGTAACACGTGTGAAATATATATCTGCCAGTTTCTTTATGAGTTTGGGGTCGGGGCAACGACCTCACTTGGATTACTCAAAAGATCAATCTCCATTTTCGCATTAAAAGCACTCAAGGCATTATTAAAAGCGGGCCCGAAAGTAACAATATCAGAATGTCGAAGCAGCTTAGTTTGCAAACCAGCGGATTGTAGTCTAGACGCAAGAAGGCCTAGAAGTAACAATATCATAATGTCGGAGCAACTTATTATTATTATTTTTCTCATAAATCGCTTTATTAAGAAACTCAAGAAATTCACAACAAATTAGAGGGAAGCCGAGATACTATCTGGGCTTCCACTCCTTTAGCAATAGCAAAACTGATCCTATTAAATATATAAGCAGTAGTACGTACCACAATGTAGAATATTGGATATCATAACATAAGGTAGGATTAGAGGGTTGGCCGATTTCTAGAGAGAGAAAGGAAGAATTCTAGTTAGAGAAAAACACCTTTAGTGTGTGTATTATAAAAATGAACAACCAACCCCTTCCCATGGCTGGAAAAGGGGTATAAATACATGTGTTTAGTGCCCTTAAGTGGGCTATGGAGTAGGCTAACATGTGG
>BQNB010153973.1:1681-13055 GCA_026074375.1 Tanacetum coccineum
GGCGAGAATTCTGAAGTAGTGTTCTAGGAAAGAGAAAGAAAATAGGCCGGCTATTAAGAGGCTGGACCATAAAAGGCGGGCCAAAAGGAGCCTGACACCAAAACACACTAAATTTGTTGTCTACCATAATGCTTCTTAGTGTATAGAAGTAGTAGAACTGATAATTTGACATCGACTTGTGTTAATCTATGAGGCTCAGGCAGGTTGGCTGCAAACCTAATGGTTTGCCTCGCCAGGGCGCGAACAATCACAGCCTCTATCAAACCTGTTTAAGTTCATCACAGCCTTTTACCATTCACAAACGGTGCTGATAACCAAATGTAAGCAGCCAGAGTGGTCGTTAATGGTAATAACCACGTGAGTACAAAGAAATGCGCTACACATAATTTTGAAACATGATACACATTAAAAAGCACATGTAAGCAAAATCACCAAAGGATCCGGTAAACATAAAAGCTCAGTCATCCTAACAACATATTATAAAGAGCACGTCTGCCATGGCTGCGACCATAATAGGTCGCCCAGCCAATATACAAACGGTCTTACTTCATGAAAGCCGTTAAGACTCATCACTATCACAACTTCTTACCGTCGAAAAACGGTGCTAATAAACCAACCAACGGGACAATAAAAAATGAGGCTCAAATATGCAAACATGGTATCGATACCAAATACACGCCATGGCTACCAAAAACGATACAACATGCTTAAGGTAACACGGCCACAGTGTCAGCCGTCATCATCCCTTCAGCACCTACAACTTATAAAGACTTAAAATTAGTGAAATTATAGAAAGAGTTCGGTTAAAATAAGATTAAAAATAAAACAAATCAATTACCTTTATTAATTACTCTACCTACTAAGAAGCATTACGGCACGGCATCATCAAACACCACCGCAGACTATCAATCAACAACTATCATCACCCAAATCATATTAAAGAAACTCGATCATCGCCAAAAACCAACGGCCCTTGGATAATCAAGGTTACTTTTTTGATTTAGGGAAAAGACGGGCTAATAGGAACTCTCGGAAGTTCTTTTCTAGAATGTTACTGTACTTTTCTTGATGATACTTTTTTGATTTAGGGAAAAGACAAAGAAAACAGGCCTAAGAGGTTGGATCATAAAAAATAAGCCCAACACCAAAATGCACTGAATTTGTCGTTTACCGTGATGCGTTTTAGTATATCGTTGAATTAGAAGTTTGAAAACAAATACAAGTTATTTCTCATTAAAATTTTGGGACACCTGTATCAATATTGTTGATCGCAATCCATTGTCGTTTTATGCATCAATTTTTTTGGCACTTGTGTGGGGTGAGCTCGGTTCCGGAATCGACACGGAACCCGAAGAACCGAAAATCAAATAACGCATATTTTAGGAACCGAGAATTGGAACGAAGACCATGTTTCGATTCCGGTTCAGTTCTCGAGTCCGATTCAAGTATTTCAATTCTACCCGATTTAAACCACAAATTATTATAAAGCGCTAATATTCTTTACTTGTTTGCACTAATCTGCGTCTATATCATAACAAACATTGGACGATTAAAGTATATACCAAAATATCCGAGCTATGTCAATGGTTGTTTATAAACAAGCAAAAGAACCCGCGCGTTGCGGCGGGGCTAATTTTTTCCCGAATAATTTTTTTTTTACGTTTCGGGGGGTTTTTTTTGGGCTATGCGTTATGGCGGAGCTAATTTTTAATATTTTCTTTTTTTGTATGATTCGGGCAAAAAAAATTTTGCGTTGGGACGGGCTAATTTTTTCCTGAATATTTTCTTTTTTTGGGACGGTTTTGTAAATTTTTTTACGGGAATTTTTGTGTAAGAAAATCGTAAATAGTTAAAAGGTGAGGGTCCGTTTTCTATTTTTTTTTTTTTTTACTTTGGGCCAGATTTTAGGTTATTTTTGGGGTTTTTTTTTGGCTAATTTTTTCCAGGATATTTCCTTTTTTTACGATTCGGGAAATTTTTTTTTGCGTTGGGACGGGTTAATTTTTTCCCGAATATTTTCTTTTTTTTTGGACGGTTCGATATCTTTTTTTGTGGGCCGATGAATGTAAAAAAATTGTGAACAATAAGAACTTGACGTGTTTTTTTTGTTAATTTTTTTACGGGATTTTTTTTGTAAGAAAATCGTAAATAGTTAAAAGTTGAGGGACCGTTTTGTATTTTTTTTACTTTGAGCCACATTTTATGCGAATTTTAGGCTAGTTTGTCGACAAATGTGTATATTTGTAAAAAAATAAATTTATATGGCTTATGTGTTGGGCCTCATGTTTAAAGTGTTTTTTTTTTTGCTATATGAGTTTTTTTTTTAATATAATGGGTTGTACGTTTGTGACCATAACGGTTATTTTAAAGTTATTAGGTATCGAACATATTTCCGCGGGTATTTTTTTTATTTGAATAAATCGGAACTTTTGTAATATTTTTTTTTAACTCCTACTTTGTGCATACAAATTAAAAAAAAAAAAAAAAAACCAAAATCGGGGAGCCCGTTACTGTAGCAAACGGCCCACAGTCAAAACGACTGCGTTTTTGTAGTAATTTTTTTTATATGGCTTATGTGTTGGGCCTCATGTTTAAAGTGTTGTTTTTTTTTTGCTATATGGGTTTTTTTTAATATAATGGGTTGTACGTTTGTGACCATATCGGTTATTTTAAAGTTATTAGGTATCGAAGATGTTTCCGCGGGTATTTTTTTATCTGAATAAATCAGAACTTTTGTAATATTTTTTTTTAACTCCTACTTTGTGCATACAAATTTAAAAAAAAAAAAATTTTGGGCTGGCCCAAAATAGGGAGCCCGTTACTGTAGCAGCAGTCAAAACGACGGCGTATCCTTCACCTAATGTGTATATTTATAATAAGGCCTTTTAGCAACAGTTTTAATGACGACTGATGCTTGCTCTAGATGTGTCAACCACGTACCACTCCAACTTTTTTGCCGTAAAATTGCAACTTTTACTATCTCTTGCCGCCATTATATTTGTGTTGCTGCTTTGTATTTTAGTTGCTACGTGCGTCGCTTTTACTGATGAAGTGTTTTTCTACAGTCTAAGTTAACGACACGTTCATCTTTTTGGATGTCATGATGCTAGTGACTCAGTTGGCCACTTAGTCTAGATTGTCGCAAAAATAGCTATGCGGTTTGCAACACTATTTACGACAGAATTATCAAAAGACATATGCTGCCAAAACCGCGTCACATGCAGTACTGCGACTTTGATTATAGTGTCGCTAGTAGGTAATACGGCCGCCTTCATTTTTGTTACTAAACTTTTTTCAGAAGTATCTTGCCTAACTAGGAATTAATACAATTAACGTACTCCATTATGGTACTTATATATGCTCATTCAGCTAAAATCTTACAATATCCTCAGAAGTGGTCTTTATCTCATTGAAAAATATTTACACTTAATCACATAATCACACAAAATCGCGTTGTAATATTCTAGAATGGAAGCATTTTCCCAATTCCATTTACAGTCGAAAACACCCCAACAAGATCTTGCCTATGCGGTAGAAACGACTTCCTCTTTACAATTTCATTTTCGGCTCGTCTTTGAACATAAAACGTTTCATGAACCGGACTTTGCCCCTTCAACCGGCTCACGGCTCTTGTAACCTCACCCGAATTCCGTTTTTCCTTAGAACTTAACAACACCATTGGCTTCACATTACTTTCGATGTTACTCCGCTTGAGCAAAAAGAGCAGATACTCCATCTTTTGGACCCGGATCCAGTTGAACTACTTTTCTTACATTTTGTCATTGCGGGTGCTGATGATCCACTTTCCGTCTTTGGCTTCCAAACACAAAATGTCCCAGATGGTATATTTTCCAATTCATCGGCTTCTGAGGACGTATATGAAGAAGATTCAGATTGTTCATCAGTGATTAGTTTTCGTAACGGGCCAGAAATCGAACGAGAAACATTACTCTTATCATTTTTTGATATAGCCTCATGATCTAGCTCATCATTTACTAGGTCCAGATCACGGTTAAAAACTGGATAGACAGCCAATCCTTATCTCTAGGAGACTCTCCTTCGAATGAAAACAGAAAATCGTCTTCATAGACATCGTCGAGCTCATGAAATCGTGACGCCACTTCTTCACTTATCACTTTGGCGACTGCTTTCGATGTTACGCTATCAGAAGAGTAACAACTGAAGCATGGACTAAATCCAATATTTTCTATTTTACGTTGTGATTGCATTTTGTTGAGCGTGAATGAGTTTGATGTTTTTGTGTGAATGTGTGATAGATAGAATAGAGCAACTTGTTTAATATGAATGTTTATAGAATTCGATAGCCCAGGGGTATTTATAGAGATTTTCGTATTAAAATGACTAATTAACAAAAAATTGTTAATTAGTAAAAAACTATAGTATCAACTAATCAACAAAAAATTGTTGAAATTGTTCTCTGATAAATAATTGGTGCAATATTTATTGTGTCAAGTTACTACCTTGACCTTACTTTATTTATATGATTTTCAATATGTATATTATTGGGTACGTATGATAAAGGACGCAACATCAATTTTACAAAAAGAGAGTTAAAAATATGATTTAAGTCTATTCAACTATTTAGGGTATGTTTGGTGAAATGCGGCAGTAGGCAGTTAGCAGTAAGCAGTAAGCAGTTTGTTACTAAAATCGTTTGGTTGCATAGCAATAGCTATAATTATAAATGATTAAACGACGTAAAGAGACATATAAACAACACTCATTAAATACGAGTAATAGATAAGGGCATTACAGTAAATCTTATTCAAAAATGCTAATTTAGTATTCTTAAAGCTAATATGAAGAGCATTTAGAAAAAATAGCATTTTGATCAAATCTTAAATGCTAAATGTTTTTTGCCAAATAAGTGTTGAAATATTAACGCTTAATCCTTGATGCTAAATGCTCAAAAATACTCCAAAATGCTTGTTGTCAAACACAACCTAAAACCACAACGAAAGTTGTCTATGGTGGTAACTTTGATGTTATCAGAAAAGATATATAGTACTCACTTAAGGATGAAAATTGATAAATCCTTTTATCAAAACCCTTTATTTATATTTTATGCCCACAAAATAGTAACACATGTAAAATTTATTGGAGGACGCAAAAAAACTTAAAATGACAAGAATGAGAAGTAACTATACTTACATGTTTGAGATGAATCGATTTTCATTAGATACATCTCAATTTATTTAGATACATTACCTATCATACCAAAAGTGATTTGGAATTGAAAAAGATGGAAAGTAGAACTATAACCATATTTGGTATGTAGAGGACGAAAAATGCACATGGTTCATATGATGAAATGCATATAATATATGTATATTTGTTGGTAATTAAAAGTCTGCACACTTAGTACTGCGAAGCCAAGATTTTGTACTGCTCAAGTTACAACTGTCAGACTAACCAGTTAGTACTGCTAGAAGAAACTTAGTACTGCCAGTACTAACTTAACACGGCTGAAGGACTTAAGACTGTTGCATGAAGACTGCTAAAGAGATAAAGACGTGTGAAAGTGATATGCATTGACTTATTCAGAGTATATTCTATTTAGTTAGAAAGATATGTACAAGTTTAACAATATGGAAGATTTGTAGTTATCTTGTAAAGGACTCCTTGGTGTATAAAAGGAGATCCTAGGTTATGGTTTTGAATACACAATAGTCATAGACGTTTTGATACATAGCTTCAAGGTTGCAAACCCTAGTACTACACAGAGTACTCGTATTATTCATAATAATATTGGAGCTTTTCATTTATACATTGTTCAGTTCACTGTTACATTCATATTCTTCTAAGTATTAAAGAGTAGATTCCACATACTCTTTAGTATTAACAAAGTTTCTACCATGGTTGTCTTGAATCTATTAAGTACAACTAACCCTTTTACAAGGTAAGCAAGATCTTAAGTTGGGATCAACAAGTGGTATCAGAGCATGTGTTTTGAAACTTTGGTCTAGAAGAAAATAACAAGAAGAACTCTTTACTCACAAAGAAAAGATGGATCTAGAAACTGCTCAAATCACTACTACTGCTAAGTTGCCCACTCTCAAACAAGGTGAATATGATATGTGGAGGCTAAATATTGAGCAATACTTTCAAGTACAAGACTATGCTCTATGAGATGTCATAGAGAATGGAAACTCATTCAAACCTGCAGCCAAAACAACAACAAATGCTGATGGTACATCAACTACAACTAATACCAGGTCCTGTAACTACTGAAGAAAAGGTTCAAAAGAAGAATGATATGAAGGCAAGAAGTATGTTACTAATGGCACTTCCAAATGAACATCTAATGACCTTTAATCAGTACAAAGATGCTAAGACTTTGTTTGCTGCTATAAAAATAAGATTTGGTGGTAATGAAGCCACAAAGAAGATTCAAAAGACTCTCCTAAAGCAAATGTATGAGAACTTTAGTGCTCCAAGCACAAAGTCTCTTGACTCTATTTTTAACAGGCTTCAGAAGATTGTAAGTCAGCTGGCTATCTTGGGTGAAAATATTTCACAAGAAGATCTTAATTTGAAATTTTTGAGAAGTCTGCCTTCTAAATGGAATACTCATGTTGTGGTCTGGAGGAATAAACCTGATCTAGACACAATGAGCTTTGATGATCTTTACAACAATTTCAAGATTATTGAACAAGAGGTTAAAGGAACTGCAAGCTCAAGCTCAAGCTCAAGTTCTCAGAATATGGCTTTTGTATCATCCCCTAGCAGTACTAATGAAGTTAATACTACTTATGGATTTAGTACTGCTAACACTCAAGTTAGCCCTGCTAGCACTCAAGTTAGCACTGCTAGTACTCAAGTTAGTACTGCTAACTTAAGTGATGACACTATTTATGCAATTTTAGCCAGTCAACCAAACGGGTCTCAACTTATATATGAGGACCTTGAACAAATCCATTGACACACCCCCAAAATCAGGTAGCAGTGGAATAGTAGCATTGGGGTGCGACTTCATAGCACAACAAACAAGATATAGAAAACGACCTTAAATGGACATTAAAAATAAGTTTCATTCGATGTCATTACAAAAGATCAGAGTTTTCACGTTAGGTCCCATAGTTTTGAATACTGATAGAATATAGGATTAAATTGCCACTCTTAGTATTCGACACCCTACTTAACGTGAATCATCTTGACCGGGTACATGCTCTTTACAAGTGTTGTTTTAGGTTTGTCGGCTAAATATAAATGTAAAACTTGGATAAATCAAATAATTGACCCTACACGACAGCACATCATTAAAGTACAAGTGCAACTGGTTAGCAGTAAGTGCTGTCTTTCGGCTCTTATTTCTCGTTGAATTCTTAGGATGTTGCTTTAGAGATGTCATAAAGGTTTTGTGATAGGATGATAGTCTTCAGCTCTTGACTCTTGCTTAACAGTGTCACAAACCTTTGCTATTCTGGTTGTAATTAAAGTAAGAACTGAACATTCTCTTAATGATTTGTCACTCACACTGATTCTAACCTAGCTCATTATCATTTAGAACTTGAAATATAATACAATTCAAGTGGATTTTACCATTCCTGTGTATGTGGAATTTTCCAAATCCAATCACAAATTAGTTTAAAGATCTGAACATTGATTGATTACTTGTTTCAACCTTTCAATGGCTTTCACATTTCACATGCATTAGGACATGCTCAAATGCTGGAGTGAATATCGTTATCTATCCCTATGAGAATTATCTGAACAACTTCAGCTTCAGCATTCAGTTGATCCCGTATGTCTTATGAAACATTATTATAGTTCTCCATGTACCCTTCTGTAGTTGTTTTAGAACTACCTTCAGCAACTGGAACAGTCTTCTCAGTCCATTTGAATTTGTATGGTGGATTTTAGAGACAATAGTGGATGAGTTTATTGTTAGGTTTGGTGTCAATGTATCTCTTGATTTTGGATTTCCACTGAACGTAATTACCCGGTACTAACATTGGTGGACGGTATTTACTTTATGCTTCCATGATAACATTATGAAGTGCATTTGATGTTTGAGTTTGCAAATTGTTATTGTTGTTAGGATTTGACATTTTGATGATGTTGTTGTGAGTGGATGTCAGATCTTAAGTGTTATGAAGTGTTGATTGAATGTGGTTTAAATGAATTCAATTAACCTCCACAGGATTTTACAAATCTATGATTAAAACCAAGAAGAAAAATTACTTTCGGGATTTTACAAAATAAATAGAAAAACCATGAAAGTAGAATTGATTTGAAATTACAGTTTGATGTTTGATTAGTTAATTAACTTTTTAAGTCTAAAGTTTAGGGTTAATTAAAGTCCAAAGTCCAATAAAACAAGGTTTGTGAAATTCAAAGTATTAAAACAGGTGGTAAACCGCTGGCAGTGAACACCAAACCGCTGTGTGAAGTTGGACAAACCGCTGGCTAAAATAAAATTCAAACCGCTGCCAAAACTTTATCAAACCGCCGCTTAAAAACTTTTATCAAACCGCTAGCAAATAGACAAACCGCTGCCAAAAGAAATATTGCAAACCACTGTCAAAGTTGGTTAAATCGCTGGCAATTAATTAAATCAAACCGCTGCTGAAATTAAAGCAAACTGCTGGCTATGTTTGTTATCAAACCGCTGGCAACTTTGAAACGAACAAACCGCTGCTTAATTATAAACTACAAACCGCTGGCTTGTTAGAACTATTAAACCGCAACTTGTTTTGGCAAACCGCCACTATTATTTTTAGCAAACCACTACGTAGTTTGAAAACGGGCAGAGTAACGTTTTGTTTTTTACTTGAAAAACTCCAAACCGCTACCTGTTATGCAAACCGCCACTTGGCAAAAATCAAACCGCCACTTAACTTATTATATCAAACAACCATGTAATTTAGCAAACCGCTATTGAATAAGTTAAAAACAAGGACACTATCGCTTTCTATCCCTTTGTTTTCTTGCTACACTTTTAGTAAACAAAAAAAAATGAGTACGAAGTGGTCCTAAAGCTCCCAAAATGCCACAATAAACAATGAATTTTAAAATTCAAACTGCCACTTTGAATCTTTAAATAAGCCGAATGAATAAGCTACTATCTACACAAATAAGCTATAAAGGGTTAAGAACTTACTGTGTAGTAGAGTATTGACCATGAATTAACAAGCTTTTACTAGTGAATCATCCTAAAAAGAACAAACCACCACTTAGAAAAGAAAATACGCCAAATAGAATAAGTTTAATAAACTACCTAAAAGCTTATCTAATACATGAAATGGTAACATAATAAGCTGTAGAACTAGTAGAGCAAGAAAAGTAGAAGCTTAACAAACCAAAAAACGAAAAAACCAAATGAGACGTGGTCTTTTGTTCCAATAAGCCACGTTTTTTAAGCTTATTAACCACAAAATAAACGCTAAACACCCCTTGGCGATTGATACCACATGTTATCCGACTAGAAATCCAAACACAACTATAATAAGCACACCAATAAGCAAAATAAGCCAAAAATAATGAGAAGAAAAAAGAGAAAGGAAATGGTAGAATATTAGATTAAGAGAGAGAGTTTGGTGGATCTTTTACACATGTGAAAGCACACACACAAATGACCAACACCCTATCCATGTGTGAAGAGGGTTCCTTTTATACCCTTAGCCTTCTAGTTGACACATGGGCTTTCTAAATGGGTCGGGCTTGGCTTAACTTGGGCTTTAAACCCGAAACACGGACAACATTAGATTACAATCCAAGCCCGTTAATACCCGACTAGCCTATTACATTACAAGACCTAATTTGACTTAATAAGCCCGTTAACATTCTTGTTTGACTAAATATTATTAAGGCTAACAGTCTGGTAAACATCCGTAATGCCATGCCCAAGTCAAAAAGGACATCTCTTTCAAGATTAGAGAGTTTCTTTTGAACCAAGAGAAGTAGCATGTCTTCAATATCATGCAAGTCTTGGAAAGTCACCTTGGACTTCAAGTCTTGGAAAGTCACCATCCTTGAATTTGTATAATTGCTGATCTTCTCTTTGGACTTCAATCTCCTCCAGATAACCGTAATCATACCACTTCAAAACTTTCACTTTGGTTACTGCTATAATTCTTTTTGTAGAGTACACATCATGTTTGGACACCCTGTTACTTGCGAATCCATAGAATCGTTGTCATTTAGGACCCCTGTGTAAAATTTCCTAGACATCATATCTATCATAGGCTACTTTTACCAGACTCCATAACGATAGAACCATGTCTTTAATGCCTAGAATATCATACTTAGCAGCCTTTGTTTTTGTTGTGGAAGTCGTATATTTCTTGCTTGAGCTTCCTTCCCTCAGATACTCGAGATCATTATTGATGAAGTAGTCAACAGGAACAACTTGAGCACCTTGTACCATAATCAGTGGTAGTGGCTTGCTAAGATAAAATGGATATTCCTTTCCTTTAGGGTTATTCCAGTCTAATCGATCAGTTAGAGATTTATAACATTCTTCAAAGTTATACTCGAGTTCCACGCGAATTTTACATGTCCCTTTGAGAAGATTGAAAGTTGGTCCAACAAGGTGTTTTTATGTTAGTTTATTAATCTTGAGATGGTTCATGACATATGCTGAGAAGTCGATAGGAGTACTCATAAGCTCATCAAAAGAAAGAGGAGGTTTTTCTACTTGAGCAATTTTGCTGATCCACGTTTGAGGTGGCCTAAAGTCAATTGATTTTCTAACATTTCAATCTAAATCAGGAGTCAGAGGCCTTTCAGGTTTCTTGAACCAGTCATGCTTTGGATCAGCCTTGACATTGGGTTGATCATCCGTATTACCTATGTCTTGTCCTTGATTCTGTGGCTCTTGAGTGTCTCCAGCATTAAACACTATCTCTTCTGCTTGTGCAAACTTGACAGTAGATTTTGGCTAAGATTTTGATGTGCCTTTGTAAGTGCCTTTGGAAGTTTCAGTCGACTTAGCCTTCTTAGATAGTTCAATGTCTTTGCTTGTTTTCCATTTCTTTAACCCTTGGTCTGATCCAGCGGAAGTGTCTTCATCTTTATCAGCATCATCTTGCTTCCTTTTCTTTACTTTATCAGCAACTCCTTCGTCCATTGCATCTTCATCCTCTAGGGTTGACTCCATAAAAGCAAGATAAGAGTCTTTGCTTCGGACTTTTGTTGAATGACTTGGATTTAGTCATTGTTTCAAACAAGGTAGTTTTCTGATCAAATTCTTTAAGTGCGGTGGTATCAGATGAAGTGGTAGTTTATTTAGGCTCTTGATTCTTTCTTGCATGCTCCATGTTGATTTTTCTTATGTCTTTAGTGATTTTCTCAGGTACATATTTTTGTTTGAGTCTTTTACAATTTTAGCTGGAATAGAGTATTCCTTAAT
>BQNB010153974.1:0-10252 GCA_026074375.1 Tanacetum coccineum
TGAAAAGTTCTTTAACACCTAAAGTGCGGCGGTTTTACCCAAAGTGTGGCGCACTTTTGAGGCGGTGGAGAGAATTAAAGGCAATTAAATGATAAGTGCATTAACACCCTATATGCGGCGTATAAATAAGTTTGTGCGAGGCACTTTTGGCCTATTTTTAGCCTATAAATACAGCCCCTAATAACCTCATTCCATATATCCTCACACATAATTCCCCATTTAGTTTCAAATACTTATAATAGGTGTTTTTGGTGATCTTGGCTTGACAAACCAAGGAACCAAACACCCCTTCAAACCGCCATCACCACACTCTCTACCATCAATATACCTAGGTTTTAATCTATTAAGGAAGTGTTAGTAAAGTGTATTTCAAAACTATAAGCTATTGTGACAGAAATGTTCATAGTTTCTGGGTTTTACTTTGAATATAATAAAGTGTTCTTGGAAAATTCTTGTGAAATCACCATCATTTGCTCTTGGAGTTTGGTATAATCTTGTTTATCCTTTGAATATGATTATTATTGAATTGTTTGAGTTAATAATGTGTTTTATTACTTCTTTGATTATGGAGTAGTAATCTTATGTTTGTTTAGGCGATATATGATCTTGGATATGAAGCGTTTGGATATGTGTTTAAAATATTTTATACAAGAATATAGGCCGAAAGGGTTCTTTTATATATGTGTTTAATCATTCCACTTAATATATTGGTTATAATAACTTATAAAGGCCGAAAGGATTTGTTGTTATTAATCGATATAATCACTAGTTATATTTAAAAGCCGAAAGGATTTATAACTTGTGATAACTCTATTTTCTAAACTTATAAACACTATTTCAAACACATCATTATCTAAGTGATCATTGCCTAAACAAACATACCTTAATTATTTGATTGAATCATCTTTTAATCGCTTTCTTTACAATATTCGATATATGCAAGACTTGGTTAATTTGATCCGTGACAATCTTATTAACCTTAGCACCTTAATTACAAACTGTGAAAACTTCAATTCCCGTGGAACGACCTGGACGTTACCGAAATCTATACTAACAACGAGAACGTAACTTTCCCGATTGTTGTGTTTTTTTTAGTAAAATCGGTATTTCCTAGTATTATAAATTTAAACTTGGAAAAAACCACATCAAAGTTTTTTGACGCCGTTGCCGGGGAATTGTTTAAGTTTTTATAGTTTGTTTGCTTATTTTTTGGTCTATTTTGTTTCAATTTTTTTTTTCAAACCCGCCGTACCGTTTTCTGGCAAACGAAAACAAAAAAGAAATCATTTTCCTCCAGGAAGTACTGCCGCACATCTATTGTAGCGCCAGGTATTTGTCCTGTAACCCCCAGAAAGTACGACGCCCGCACTTACACCAAGTGCGAAACGAACCGCACTTTCTTCTACAAAATTTTTACAAAAAGAATCTGATTTAAAAACTCAAACCCAAACAAACCACCAAATCTCTAGTCTCAGGTATGTGATCATTTGAAATTCCATTTTATCTGATTATACGCCAATTGAGAATTTTGTTAATATTTAGATGAGTCCATTCGAAAAAAAAATTATTTATTTATCCTTATTTGCTATAAATAATAAAATTAAATAAATATATATTAAAATAAAAAATATTTAAAAAAATAAATTGAAAATATTTTTTTTTATTTTGAATATTAACCTATTATTCCTTAACATATATATTAAAAATATCATTTGCAAAAGTGCTTAACGTATGTATAAACCCACCAATTTTTCGAAAAAACAACAGTAAATCAAATATAATACAAAATTAATTAAAAGTTTAAGAATCAAGGACTTATAAGATTAAAACTATCCAGAAAGATTCCGTCGAGATCAAATCATTCAAATCTTCAACTCAAAATTCTACCGTTAATGACTTTATCGTTATAAATATATCTGAAGAGGATGTCGAACCCAACCAAATAATTCTTGATCCCGATGATCAATCTATGTGAGAAAGTGCTAAGACTGTAGCACCGACTCCTAATTCTGCCATTGTTCAAATCGATGTTGATGACAACTTTGTTATTAACAGTACTCACTTAAATATGATTCGGGAAAATAAATTCGATGGTTATCTGCGGGCCGATCCGCATGACCACATCCGTGAATTTATCGTAATCTGCAACATGTTCAAATACGGTGAAACTCAAGTGAAGCCGTAAAGCTTTTTATATTTCCATATTCCCTATCCGATAAAGCTAAAACCTAGTTTAACGAACTTAATGAAGAATCTATAACATCGTGGGAACAAATGAGAAAAGCTTTTATAAACAGATTCTTTTCACCTTCGTTGTTTAACCGTATTTTACTTGAAATCAGAAATTTCTCTCAAAACATATGTGAAAGTCTAACCGAAGCCTGGTTACGACTGAAGAACATGCTTCGAAAATGCCATGGGCATGGCTACCAAAAGGATTTATTATTAAAAATATTTATCACGTGTTTAGACTAACCCACTCAGGCATCCGTGACGAAACAGCTCTGGGAATCTTCCTCTATAAAAATCCAAATCAAGCTTTTCAATTTCTTGATGACAAAGTCCTTTTCGAACATGATTGGGCCATTAAATCTAAAAATGAACATCATCAAAAATCTGTTTCTTTCGCCGATGGAAGTGATAGTAATACTGATAATTCTCGATTTGTGGAAAAATTGAAGGCTATGGATTCTAAACTTATAATCTTAAATGAAGAATTGCAAGATATGCGTGAGAAATATAATGAGCTTAGAAATGGAAACACTTCTAAAAACCACTTGAACGATTACACGCCGATGTGTGAACGTCATGAAGTAAATTTCATCCATCTAAGGTTTATCAAACTAAAACTCTCATGATTTCCTTATTCTCACAATACCCATCATGATCCTAATGATTCTGAGAAATCGCTTACAGAATTAAACAATGGTGTGAGAAATGATCTCGAAGATTTCAAAAGACGTATCCGTAGCATGAGAACTGTTCATTGGAAACTCTATGACAACGACGATCGTAAAACTACCTGTATTTTACCTAACAAAAAGTCTAAACCTATCAACCAAGGACCTCAAGCTAAAACTGATTTTGAAAAATTAATGACTAAATTCTTGGATGATCAAAGAGTTTCGAATATGTTTGTCAAGAACAATATTAATGATATGATTTTAAAGATGAAGCAAAATGAAAAGAATTTCCAAACCAAAATTAAAAATATGGAAGTGGTCGAAGTCTCAAAACGTATATTCAAAACAAACCGATAGGACTGACCCACCTCCTCCTCAAGCTCACACCGAGCATGTGAATGCCGTATTCACCGGGAGTGGAAAGTCTGATGATTCTTCAAAAATTTAAAAAGATCCACTTCCTCCTATCATCGTTAACAATAAAACCGAAAAATATAAACTAATTAAGACATCAAAAAAGGGCTATCACGTGGTAAAAACAAAAGAATATCCATACCGTGAGTACATTCTAAAAATACCATACTCCCAAGCTTTTAGAGTGGATCATTCCCACTTGAACCGTATCATTAAGGAATCTTAAATCAAGTTAAGTATAATAATAATAGTAGTAATAGTAAATAATAATTAAAAAAAACTAAAAAATATATATATAAAACAAAAAATTTGCAGTCTTTAAGTATGTCACGCATTCGGCCGGTGTGTTTCTTATCTTGATTTCTGCATCCAAAAAGAAATTTTTCGAACTTTGTGGGTGTGTTCGCTGGAAACCCTCACGAGACTATAACTCGTCCACTCAGGACACCGAGGGGTTTAAAGGCTTGTTGCATGCGCTAAATGCAACCGTGGTGCCTACGAAAGTGCGCTTTTGTATTTAATGTTTTTCTTGTAGTTGTGTTTATTATGCAGATGAAATAAAACATGTGGAGCTTGGATTGGTGATTGGCATTTTACACTTGGAAACTTATATAGTTGGAGTATTATATTACATGTGGTAGAATACACATGCTTGGCGTTCCGATTCGCGCCTGATCCTTCATAATTCAACAAGAACTTAAGAAACCCGAGAAGCTTTAATTTTTCACATAATGCTTAACTTAAGTGTGGAGGAGCTCTCGCTCCTGACTAAAAAAAGAAAAGAAAAAGAAGAACGTATTGGAATCATTCAAGGATAGCTCCCTCGTAGCTATATCTATCTATACCCAGGGAAGTACCGTTTTCCTTTAATTTTCCCTAGTTTCTATATTTATCAGTTCTCACATTGAGTGCAATGTTCAACTTAAGTGTGGAGGGGTAGCAAATAGGAAAAATTAATCATGTCCCTCCATGTTTGCCTTGCAGAAGTTTTCAAACTTTCTACTGATATTTTCTAGAAAATTAAAAAAATTAATATATACTTTCCTTTCAAAATTAAAAATGCATACGCTTAGTAAGGCAAATCCAATCGGATTGATATTTTAACTAGCACAAAATCAACCCACTAAAATTGTGAGAAATTTAGCCTTAAAGAATTTGGGTATCCATCTTTGATACCCAAGATAATTTTTGCCTTTAGCTTGTTCGAGTTAGGGTTTGAATGCAGTCATATGTGTCTAAATCGTCGTTTACGATTTGGTACGTATGTTCTTTGGTCGCCTTTTCTGGAACAGATGGTATTGGTAAAATGTTATATGAGGTGGGCCGATAATTTAGTAGCTCAGAAGCTTGTGCTTATCATCATTTACTTAGACCGCAGTGAGGGTAATTTATCGACAAAGTCGAAATGATAAAGGTGAAATAAATTAAACCCTATGTAATCATGTAATTTGCTAGCACTCAGCAATGAAGGAGAAACGCGCTTTTAGTGTTGAGGTCCCCAAAGTATCCCAAGAGTAAGAAAAATATGCTCGATGAAGAAGAAGTTTTGTGCCAGCCTTAGTTATCGCAGTATCTAGGATGAAAAAAAAGAGAAAAAAAATAAAGTTCGAAGTATAAGGCAAAGTTCTGGCACATGGAATCAGTATCTACTAATCGTGCTATCACCCTTATCGTTATCAACGTTTTGCCTCTTTGAGATTTCTGACTAGTGCTCACTAGCCGCAACGGTCATGTTTATGTGTCTAGACAAGCAAATGGTAAAGCGACCTAGATTAAGTCTGTGGCAATTGAGTAACTTCGCCAAATATACAACCCTATCTGAGTGACGTCGTGTGAATTCAAAAATAAACACATTCCCTATGTGAGGTGCTCTGTTATATGTCTATGCCTGAAAAGTTAAAAACTGGTAAACACTTGTTAATGCTAAAATGATTTTTTCTCCACGTCAAGATAAATGATTTTGTTTTCTATTCGTTTAATTGCTTGAGGGCAAGCAATAGCTAAGTGTAGAGGGATTTGATAACGCCTAAATTATACATGTTTTTGACGGCGTTATTTGCATTTATTAGATCATTTCTCGTGAACTTTCGGTACTTAATCAATTATTTTTTATATTATATGTTCTTGGTATGTGTGGTGAAAGAAAACGAAAGAATACACGAAGATGTGAAGCTTAAACAAAGAAATAACTTAAGATAAAGATTCCCTGACACCTGTCCACTGTTTTAACCATAACTTGAGCATACGAACTCCGTTTGACGCGATTCTGGCGGCCACGGGTCCGGGAAAGAATTCTCTACAACTTTGATTTTTGGTCCAAGAGCTGAAATAGCACAAAGTGCGGCGCACTTGTAAAAAAGTTCGGCGCACTTTTCCATCTGACAAAAATTAAAGGAAATTAAATGCAATTAAATGCCAAATGCATTAACACCCGAAGTGCTGCACACTTTTATGCAAGTGGGGCGCACTTTTGCCCCGAAAAATCCTATAAATAGCCTCTCATTCCTCTCATTCTTCACACATCCAACACAAATCATCCTACTTAATGTGGAACACTTAAGAAAGGTGTTTTAGAGGATAAAGGCTTGAAAAACCTTTGATCCAAACCACCCTTCAAACCATCATCACCACCACCGTTAGAATCAAAGTAAGGAGGAGTTATTGAAGAAGTTGGATAGTCTTGGTTGAAGTTCATCATTGTTCTTAGGTTTTGATCCGGTGGACCATATAAAGTAGCATAGTTTAGTGTATTTCGAATCCTATATTCAATTTATGACAGAATTGTTCATAGTTTCCGGGTTTTACTTTGAATATAATAAAGTGTTCTTGGGAAATTCTTGTAAAAATCAACCATATACTTTGGCTCTTTGGAATTTGTATGAATCTTGTTACTCTTTGAATATAATCCATTGTTTGAATCCTTGATGAATGTTATGTGTTTTGTTACTCTGACATGGAGTATAATCTTATGATTTTTTTGGGGCATAATTGATCTTGGATATGGAGTGTTTGAGATATGATTTATTGAATTTGATAAAACATATTTATACAAGAAATAGGCCGAAATGGTTCTTTATATATGTGTTTAAATCATTCCACTTAATATATTCAGTTTTATAATTAACACGTAAAGGGGCTGAAAGGATTTGTTAGGTTAATTAATCGATATAATCACAGTTTATATTGAAAGGCCGAAAGGGTTATAACTTGTGATAACTCTATTCTCTAAACTTATAAACACTATCCTAAACACTTCATTGTCTTAGTGATCATTGCCTAAACAAACATACTTTAATAATTTGTTTGAATTATCTTTTTATTGCTTTCTTTGCATTATTCGATATATGCTCGTCTTGGTTTATTTGATCCGTGACAATCATATTAACCTTAGCACCTTAATTACAAACTGTGAAAACTTCAATTCCCGTGGAACGACCTGGACTTACCTAAAGCTATACTATACACGAACGGGGATACTTCCCGAGTGTTGTGTTTTTAGTAAAATCGGTATTTCTAGTATTATAAATTTAAAGCTTGGAAAACACACATCAATGATGTATAGTTTGAAATTATGAAAGAGTGGATTTGGAAAGTGATTGTAAAATGGTTTTGAAGAAAGTCTACGACTTTAAAAACATGTAAAACGGAACGGTGTCATGGCCATAGATTTTTATAAATTAATTAACTTAGTGAAATATTAGATAACGCACAATATAAAACTAGATAACGAGAAATTATTATAAGCCGAACAATTATACAAAGCGTCCTACATACAAGACCAACGCCACGAGCTTATTCTGGAGCTTATGTGGTTCGGCTTATTATGGTTTGACTTATTATGAGCTTATTAGACATTTATATGTATATAATATTAATATACGTACTATTATTTACTCAATTTACTTACAAAAACATTTTAACTATTATACAATCACAAACGTTAATTTTTGGAAATATATTCACAAAAGTACACTAGTATATGCTTATGCATTATCCGCACTCCTGCGCTACTCCGATATTAAACCAAACCTTCATTTCATAGGTTGTCTTTACGAACCGTCGTTCGTTATCGTGTGATTTTATTCTAGACTATTCTTCTTCGATTCACCAATCAAGGTGAGTTCATAGCCCCACTTTTAATTGTTTTGAATAATTGTTTTATAACTTGGGGTGAGAAACATTGCTTGCTTTTAAAACTGGACACAAGTACTATACGTGAGAAATTCCCCGTTTACGTGTTGCCTAAGTAGCGTTTAGACCACTATTGCCCGAATTATCATGAACTGTTAATCACCTTTAACCGACTGGCTGGTTAAGTGAGCGCGAGTGAATAAATAGATCTATTGGGACTAATTATCCCTATCCGGGTAAGAAGCACTTACTAGTCCGAGTTTGCCAAGGACTAATGGATATATGTCATGTCGAAACTAGTTAGGTGGTCTTTGGTCGGACACCTGAAGGGCAAGCCTTTATAGCACTGTACATGCTATCTTTCAGTATTAGCTTCAGTGTCATGAGCTTAGTGCAACGTAAATGCCTCTTTATGTGAAGTTGTATCTCCTATAACTGTCGCATACGTTTTGATAATCTTGTGGTCCACATTAATTACGTTTGAACAAAACCTATGAATTCACCAACTTTATGTTGACGTTTTAAGCATGTTTTTCTCAGGTGCTTAGCATGGATGTCGTTGCTTGACTTATGTGAAGTCTATTTGCCCGGACCGGTTTACCAGAAATTTATCTATGTCTTTAATACCGTTGTTGAACTTATTTAAGCTTCCGCATTTTAACTTTTGTATCTTTTAAATTTGATCAATGTAAAACTTATTCATATTTTAAACTTATGCAACGGTGTTATTTTTCAAACGTACCCTTAGAGGTCGTTCTTTATGCTTTGTACTTGAGATATTAAGTGACGTCCCCGGTTACTAAATCGGACGAGACCCTATTTGGGGGTGTGACAGTACCTAGCTTTCTAGGTTTTCTGGTTCAGACACATGCAACCACAAACTTATTCAAAACAGCCTTGCCTTGACCTTCCTGATAGGAATCCGTTGATTTAACTAGACCCCCAAAAAATTAACTTGGCCCTCCTGCTTAATCTCTTCCTTTATTACTGCTTATATCGATCTGTGAAACTCTTTAGACGCCAATGAGAAATCTTGACGCGCCCGTCTAAAATATTCCTCTAGTTTAAATTGGTGCAACAAAAAAGTGGATTGTAAATGTTTTACCATCTTTGCGACCATCGTTAACCCTTCTTAAAAGCACTTTACTTTCATTCCTTCTTATGAACAGGACTGAGAACAACAACTTTTGATGATGAACAGTAAAATTTGGCGTAAACAGTAATTTCTGACAAAAATAGTAACTTTTTTTTTGAAACCCTAGAATCAAAACAGCTGTGATACCAATTGGTACGAACCAAATCCATTAAGAGATAACAAAACAATATAAATAGAATAATCGACGTTCGAGAGGTCAAATAAGCTCTCCTAATTAACACGAAATCAATAATCCATAATAATATTCAACATGCTGAGCACTACAATCCTAATGCCCTATTTATAATAAAAGATGCCCCAGACTTAACTTGTTGACTAAGAAAATATAATAAATGAAACTACTAAATATTAATAAGGAAACTAGTAAGAAGGTTCTTATCATAATATACTCTGGTTAAGTTATGCGTATGATGTAGTCATGAGGTTCAGTTGTTGCGATTTGTGTGGTTTAGTGTTGTATATGCACATTTTACTGTCCTACTTATATTATATGCACAAAAAATGGGTTTATTACTTAACCCTACGAGCTCACCAGCTTTATATTGATGTTTTCGAGTATTCATTTTCAAGTATTAACAATAGTAGTGATTAAGTAGTATAATGTTATCTTTCATTGCTTAGAGAGACTTAGGATGTAACCCTCCCTGGTTACTTATCCCTTGAGTCATTTGCATTAGTACCTTCTATGATTGTCTTTGAACTATTTGGTTTATTTGTACTTGTCCTGGGTTGTAGGATTATTATGGCTCTGTGACTATGTTTTCGTGGTATTGACTATCCACGATACAAGCCTCCACTTGTGTCGGGAGTCTTCATGACATATTCTTGTTAGATTTTCATTTAGTGAATTCTCTATTTCTTATATCAATGTGTTATGACGAACCTGTCCGTTACATTTCGTGTTTTCGCATTATACAGGGTGTGACAACACCTTGGGTTGCAATGCACCTACGGTCTCATATAGAGTAAAAGGCAATTGCAAGTGTCCTCACAATTGGATGACAAAGACTAAATTTAATGGGTATAAAAATTTGACAAATCAAATATACCAAAAACGTGTACGAAGAAGCATGCATACATCCTCGTATCACAAGTTTTAAACATCTGTCTTGTTTTAATTTCTATGCATTGAAAAGTCCTTTTTATTTCATATGCAACAAGTGAATATAAATTTAAGGATAATACAAGTTTAGGTTTTACATAATTAGAGTGTATTCAAATTTTATCACGGGAAAAGATTTAAAATTATAATCCTCTAACAAGGTAGAGAAAGACCTTAAGCCGTGTCACAGGAAATAATTAAACCAATATAGTGACGCCCTCAAGGGTTTTTACGCCCACGTAATTCAATCATTAATAAAAATGCATAAACTTTAATTATGTTTAAAAAGTTATCATAAACTATTGTACTTACACGTTTCGTTGCGAGAGAAATTACGGTGTAAACCCAACCCTATGCATTTTAAAACGATGCAAGACAATAATTTACTTTTATATTATCTCAATCAGCATTGCAAGTCATATAAGTTATAACCTATATAACAAGCGAATAAGAATGTACTATCATATAAGCATACATTTACCAGGATACCCGGTTCGCGACCCGCAGGTACCCACCAACCGAACCGTTTATCCGACCCTTAACCCG
>BQNB010153975.1:2687-15578 GCA_026074375.1 Tanacetum coccineum
CTCTTAATACCTCTTAGGATATCTTAAAGCAAATTATTGCTTCTATATAAGGGTTATAGAGGAGGAAGTGGGGGATGAAGATAAATGAAGTGTTATGGTCCCTATTTATAGTCGAATGGACCTTAGAGGCCAAGGCATACCTTGTGACCTGGTTAGGACATGTAAGAGGTCTAGAGGGTGATGAGGATGGTCTAGTAGATGTGTTGGTTAAGCTATAAACTAGCTTGGATGAGTTGTTTATCCCTTTGCATGCCGCGGCTAGAAATGGAAGAACAAGGAACCATGTGATCAATTTTATACTATAAATGATGAAGATATTTGATGATAGACAAGACTTTGTTCATTAAAAAGGTTAAAGGTGATATTCTACTAGTTCAAATATATGTAGATGATATCATTTTTAGATATACTAAGAAGGAGTTATACACTGAGTTTGAGAAATTGATGCACAAGAAGTTCCAGATGAGTTCTATGAGTGAGCTCACTTTCTTCTTAGGATTGCAGGTTATGCAAAAGGAAGATGGGATTTTTATTAGCCAAGATAAGTATGTGGATGAAATCTTAAAGAAGTTTGGTTTTTTAACTGTGAGGATATCAAGTACACCTATGGAGACTTCAAAGCCATTGCTCAAGGATGTAGAAGCTGAAGATGTTGATGTTTATAACAACCCGCAATTTTTATCAATGTAAATATCCATCTATTAAGTTAGATGCAATGTACTATCTATCTATTATATATGAACCACCTTTTTTAGGGAAAATTTTCGCTTCATTACTTGCATAACTAAAGTTAACGAGCTCACGCAACCTACCTATGTCAATCCTATCTACATATATGTTAAGCAAACATCATAACATATCAAGACAATATCTTAATATCATTTTTAGAAAGTACATTACTCATATAATGTACCATTTGCAATGTTATATCAAGACGGGCTTTAAACCGTTATCGTATACCTCTAAACCCTAATTTCATGAAAAGTTAATATCTAAAGTGAATGAACAAGATACTAAAGCATATGTACAAGTAATATAACATCCCTTTTGAAATATAAACTCCCTCCAAGTCAAGGTATAACTCCTTAAAAGCACAATGTACAAGTCATTAAGCACGATATTCAAAATAGCAGTTTTATCTCCGTTTTCCTAAGAAATCTTGTACAAGCTATCAAGTACAAGTTACGATAAAGTCATGCACTTCATTTACATTCTATATTCATTCTCATTTCATAATATTTCATGAAATGAAACCTAGAAACCCTAACCCGAGCAAAATACTAGACCATGACCCGTTTCTTTGTTTTTATCCATTGTAAACCTAAACCAATACTCAAATAAGTTGTAATAACATAAATTACAACATTACAAATCACATTCTATCATCATTTCAACATTTTAACAACAATGTACAAGAATTAAATCTAGAAAACCCTAATTGAACCCTAATTTGAACTTTTGACCCGTTTACTCATTTTTGCTTATTTTAAACCCAAACCACCTATCAAATCTTGTTAATAACTTTTAATACAAGTCTTGTCATCATTAATCCATCGTTATTAAACAAGTATACACGAAATGCAAGCTTAAAAACCCTAATGAGCCCTAATTGAACCCGCATATACCTTTTTCTCATTTTGACCCATTTTAAAGTTCCATATTGCAAACAAGCACCTCAATGACTAAGAACACTCACCCCTAACCAGCTTACAAGCACCTCCTTTCATTCCTTAGCCACCAAGTTGGCCACATGGCCTTTCTTTTCTTCTTTCTTACCCGCGGCACCACAAGGACTCAAACAACACTTCATTCTAGTCTCTAGCCTTAGCAACTCATCATGTAGCCTTCACACATCATCCTCTAGCTGGTACATATGTCATAACCTTGAGCTCTAAGTCTCCTTGGCCACCAAAGTACTATTCGACTATAAATAGGGCTCATAACCCTTCATTCTAACTCATCCCCCACTTCTTCTTTCTATAACCCATAATAGCAGAAACTCTTTGCTCAAGAAGGTCCTAAGAAGTCTCAAGATCATAATTGAAGCAAAATAAACCAAGAAAAGAAGCCCCGGAGTCGTTATTCTAGGCGTACGAAGCTAAAAGTCCCGAATTCGACCCATTTCCAAGCTATAAGCTCAAAACCAGGTTCCATAAGTTTACAATCTGTTTTCATACCCTTATAATGTTCATATGATCATGCTTAAACTCTTGTTAAAAGCTTTGAACTCAAAAACATATGTGTTTTACCTTTTTGATCCAAACCGAGCTCATGAAACCCTAATTTCATGTTTTTGCTTAATCTATAAGCTAAACTTGTAAACTATTGTTATAATCTATCCTAATAAGCTTATCTAACATTATAATAAGTACTTTGTTAAGTCTTGAAAGAATTTGAACTTAAAAACCCGCGCGTTTTCATTTTGAAACCCTAATTTGACCCGTTTTGCTTCCTAGCTTAACGAATCGTTATTTTAAACTTTTGTTACGTTAAATTTTCATATTTTAGCTTATATTAATAAGCTATAACCTGTAAATTACTTTTCATATTGAAAAATATCATTATTATGGATTTTGGACTTGTTTTATAAATCATTTTCATGCAAGGGGTATATACTGTAACTTTTGAAAACTTATAAGTACAAGGACTATTTTTGCCACATTTCTAAAGTTATAACTATAGGGGTCTATTATGTCACTTTCCAAAGTGCAAGGTTTACTTTGTACATCTTTTAAACTAGAAGGACCAAACTCGTAAAAGTGCAAACTCCAAGGGTATATTTTGCCATTTTTCATTCTTAAGGGTCTAAAATTTAACATTTTTAAAAAGTATGAAAATGCATTCAAAATCTTACAAAACATAACTTTAATTAACACTTGATGTGCTTAACATTTCCAGTTATTGAGGAAAACGCTTAAAACTGATTATACTGTATCACAATACTAGGGAGCTTCATATTAAGAGGTTTCATCGTTGTTGGGTTTACGATTTAAAGTGCCCTAGCTCCTCAAACATTTACTGAATGACCTATGAATTATGATGGCCCGAACGGTGATACAATACTCCATAACAATTCAATCAGTGCCCTAGCTCCTCAAACGTTTACTGAATGACCTCTGAATTATGATGACCCGAACGGTGATACAATAAATCCAAACTCTCCAATCAAACTTATAACAATATTAAACTCTTAGAATCAAAGTTCTAGAGTACAATCTTCCTATGACTCGACATATTATCCCAGGTTGCGTGACGTGGTTGTTTACTATCATCTTGCTATATCAACCTTCCCTGTTAAGATCGTGATAAAATCGTCAGCTTTCATTTTGGAATATTTATTACAACTACCTATCAGGTGAAGTTCATAACCTCGCCTTTACTTATTTACATGTTTTATAAACCCGCGAGGGGGATACATGCTTGTTACAAACTCTTTTACATACCCGTTTATCTTATAACAATGTGATTACCTTTCAAAGACTTAATGAATTCATAACCCCACATTTCAATCTTTTGAATACTTTATAAACCTGTGATACCTGATATAAACCATGAATGCAAGTGTTTTTCCAACAACATGCTATCCAGATATATTATTGCCTAAGTAGCTTCCAGTTCCATTATTTCCATATCATAAATCATTAATTACTTGCATTGCGAGTGAGCGCGAATATTGTGAATAGATCTATTGGGGGTGATGGCTCCCGTTGGTATACCTATTCATAGGGTAGCCAAACGCACTATATTTTACCTAATGGGTAACCTTGGCAAGTTACCTTTTCCATAGGGACATAGCTCCATAACCAACGTCACTACGGTGATTTTCCCTGTTAACGTAAATGATGTCGTGAGCTTGGTGCAAATAATAATGTTACCATTTTTTTCCATGATGTATAATGTGTATTTCGTTTGCTAATAGTACCATTATGATGACTTGCATTCAACTGTTCTCCATAATAATGTTGTTCTCCATGATAATGTTGTTTTCCATAATAATACTGTTTTCCATAATAATTGTGCTCATGCAAATGTTACACTATAATTTGTATTCAAACTATTTACCATAAACCTATGAATTTCACTCAACCTTTGTGTTGATCCTTTTTAGCATGTTTATCTCAGGTAATTGAGCAACTTATGGCATGGAGTGGCATGGACTTGGAAGTTGGTAAAACTTGTTATCATTCACATTTTTTTTTGATTTTGGGGACTGCCTTTGATAAACTTAATTTTAATGAATGTAAAATTTATATTTTAAAACGTCTCTTTTGAGTCGGTTTCTATGATTGTGTCTGTGATTCATGAAGTAATACTCGCAGATAGCTTCCGTTACTCTATTATCAAAAATAAGGATGTTTCAGTTTGGTATCAGATGCTCACGGTTATAGAGAGACAAGGGTTAGAAACTTTTAACTATAACTATTTTCTTTTGCCATCAATGTCCTCAGTGCACTACATTCCCTAAATGTGAAGATGCTACTACTATTTCCGAATGTATGTAAAATACATAACTACTTTACTATTATGATAAGATAACTTATGTTATTTTACACTGAGTAGTTTACAGAATTAGGTCTACTCCCGAATTATATCTATCTCCTATTATTGATCCTATCTGAATTCCAATGTTGAGTCGAGACTTTTTCCTCTAGACACATTCTTCCTGACTATATCCCGGCTTTATCAGATGTCTTCTGACTTCACCAGGAAAACACCTCTCCTAACTTTTAGATGATTTTACAAACTAAAAGGATTTTTATCCTCACTATCTATCTCACTTTGTCTTTGTTGATCCGTTATGAAGATCATACAAGGCATATGGATACCATTCACACACCTCAAGTTATTAATGCTTACCAGCTATTGTACTCCACCGATGTTTGATTCCCAAGATTTTTTCCTCCGAGAAAGATTTCACCTCCTAAAAGATGCCGAGACCAAATAAATCTGTTGAATCACCCATTCTATTTATCTCCTCTTCATCAGTAAGATTCTTCATCACCGGTTAGGTCATCTACATCACCACCCGTCTATCCCTTTAATGAATTCTTTAATTTTATAAACTAGTACCCGGAAAAACCAAATTCGAGTGTAATCAGAGTAGGCCAGCAGAGCATAGTGGGCCCATAAACCCATCAGGTCCCAGGCTTTGCATCATGATTATGGTCTAAGGTTGTCATCAAAATAGTCTTCTAAAACAAGATCCAAGAACTCAAGGGAAAACCACCATATTAGATCTGTGTCATTTATAGTTTTCTAGAATCCAACCACTAGATGTATGAATATGACACTTGTCAAAATTTTCTTTGTAAATTATTTAGCCAAGTTTTTTATTCAGTGGGTTTCCAGTTTACCGGTTGTTTCATGATACACAATTTTGTATTTTTATCTATAGCTTGTAATATGATGATCATGTCTTTTCATCTCAAGCGACCTTTCTCAAACCTTTGTACCTAGAAACACTAAGCCTCCTATTAAATCACTCATTCCATGATCTTCGTATTCTAAAATTTTCCGTTATATCTTGCAACGTAATAACAAGGAAACACACAAGAATCTATACAATGTCAAATGATTTCAGTACCACTAGGTATGAAAATTTTGACAAAGACTTGTGATAGCATTCTTATTCGATGTTGACTTTTAAAGGTTAATGGATAATGATTCTTTACGATCAGAGTGGCGCAGGGGAAGCGTGGTAGGCCCATAACCTACAAGTTCCTTAACTCGAAGTATTCCATCCACAAGATATACCAGGGTCTGGAGAAATTCTATTGGCTGTCATCAAGAGGTGTGGTCTTGGAAATAAGTAGACGTGTGAAAGGAGGCAATTATAATTATGATGCGTAACATAATTATAAATGCATCACACATGTGGACTTGTGACCTTGGATCAGCTCTAACTAAAGATCAATTTCATGCCCAGTACCTTACATATATTTCCCAACAATACCACTACAAACTTTTAACTAATCCCGGGACCGATGATTTCTTTAAAGGGGTGGTGACTATGTATATATAAGGATCCATTTCCATGTATGTAATTTCCACTATTTGAATTTATAAGGATCATTTCCATGGGAAATTTTTTGCTTTATTTCATGCAACTATGTATCGTAACTTGCATAACTAAAGTTAACGAGCTCACAAACTCTTATGGCAATCCTATATACATATATGTCAAGCAAACATCAGAACATGTCAAGTAATCAATCTTATATCATATTTTCATATACGTTATTCAATAACAAGTTTTCATGTACGATATACAAATGAGCTTAAACCTGTTAATCATTTATGCTAAACCCTAATTTTGGTAATGTAAATATCCAAGATGATGTTACATCAATCCAAAGACATGTTAAAAGTATATATCATTCACTTGAATATATTTTCCCTTCAAAATAAGGTACAAGTCCTTTAAAGCATAATGTACAAGTCATTAATGCACGACATCCAAAATAGTCATTTTACCTACGTTTTCCTAAGGAAACTTGTACAAACCATCAAGTACAAGTTACGAGAAAGTAATACACTTCATTTACAATCCATATTCATTCTCATTTCATGAACTTACAAGAAATCAAACCTAGAAACCCTAACCCGAGCTAGTTTCTAAACCATGTTCTGTTTATTGATTTTTATCCATTTTAAACCTCAACCACTAACCAAATAAGTTGTAATAACATAAATTACAAACTAATTAAATCAGATTCCTTCTTCATTCATTTAATTAAACAACAATGTACATGATTAAATCCAAAGAAACTTATCGGAACCCTAATTGAACTTTTGGACCCGTTTACTTATTTTCACCGTATTTTAAACCCGAACCACGATCGCAAATTTGTTATAATAACTCTTAATACAAGTCTTGTAATCATTAATCCATCGTTATTAAACAAGTATACATGAAATGCAAGCCTAAAAACCCTATTCGTGCCCTATTAAACCCGCGACACCATTTCTTTCTTTTTGACCCATTTCAAGAGTTAGCTTTGCATCCAAGCACCTTAATGACTCACCTCCTTCACTTCCATGCAGATTACAAAGCTCCTTAACTCATAATATGGCTAGAAATCAGCCATCACTTCGTTCTCTCTTGCTTAGCCGCGGCCACAAATCCCTTTGAAACTTCCAACACCTTCCATTACTAGTTGCTAGCTTGCTATCAGTCCTTATTTCTCCAATCATCTCTAGCTGCTACACATGTAGGCTGGGCATTAAGTCTCCTTGGCACAAGGTCTCTATTTTGACTATAAATAGAGGCTCATTAACCCCTTCATTCTAACTTATCCCCCACTTCTTATTTCTATATCCCATAATAGCAGCAACTCTTTGCTCAAGAAGGTCGTAAGAAGTCCCAAGATCAGAATTCAAGCAAAGAAATCAAGAAAAAAAGCCTCGGAGTTGTTATTCTAGGCGTACGAAGCTAAAAGTCCCGATTTCGACCCGTTTCCAAGCTATAAGCTTCACAAAACTCGGTTCCATAAGCTCACATTCTGTTTTCATACCCTTATAATGTTCACATGATCATGCTTAAATCGTTGTTAAATCTTTGAACTAAAAAACATATGTGTTTTACCTTTTTGACCCAAACCGAGCTCATAAACCCTAATTTCATGTTTTCACTTAATCCATAAGCTAAACTTGTAAACTATTGTTATAATCTATTCTAATAAGCTTATCTAACATTATAATAACCACTTTATCAAGTATTGAAGGAATTTGAATTAAAAACCTACACATTTTTGTTTTAAAACCCTAATTCGACCCGTTTTGATTTCCGGCTTAACGAATCGTTATTTTAAACCTTTATTATGTTAAAACTTCTCATTTTTGCTTATACTAATAAGCTATAACCTGAAAATATCATTTGAAGTCTTAAAATAAGCTTGCATGGCGTTTTAGACTTGTTTTGCAAAAGTATTCCATGCAAGGGGTATATATCGTAACTTTCTGAAACTTATAACTAAAAGGGACTGAAAATGTCATTTTATTAAAGTTATAACTGTAACACCCTCAAATTGGGTCGCAGCAGAATAAGGGTCCGGGGCGTGTTACTTCATAGATCAATAACACAAGATATATATAGAACGACCAAAAAAATCATTTTAAAAATGATACCATTAAGATTACAAATGTTTGATACAAATAGCCGAAGCTTTAACTTGTTTATGTTATTTATTACAAGGTTACATGTTCACAACACATGCGTTTCAAAAAATAATGCAACATATCACTTAGCATGACATCCAAAACAAAATAACCAAATGTATCATTGGCATCCTTATGCTTAACTGATCTCCTGAAAACATTGCTTTAAAATGTCAACAATAATGTTGGGTGGCATATCATAGTTTGATAATCATATATTGTTGGACCACAAGATTTCCCAAGTGTTGATAATGCAAAAGATGCAGACATCATATAATGTAATTACGTTGTCCTAAGCTCTGACATGGAAGCTCGATATAATTGATACCATATAAATGGCTACATTGCCGTGATGATGTTCTAACCCGCAACATCCTATGTTCGACATGGTATACGTTCGTTTGCCTAGTGATAGCTAATCACCCGAACGGGGATGTCAATCCCAATAGATCTATTCATAACATTCGCGCTCACAATCCAGTAACTGACAGTTCATGATAATGGGCTCAACTAGGGTTATCGCTACTTAGGCAACACGTAATCATAAATTATAAACTTAACCCCAACTTGTGTTCCATTATTAAAACATTGCATGTTTCTCACCACAAAAACTTGGTAAAAGCAAATCATGTAAACTGAGGCTATGAAACTCACCCTGAGTAGGAAATATCAAGGTAGATACAATAATGCGTCACGCAAATCGTCAGATGCAACCTATTTAATTTAAGGTCGTATAAGTACTAATCACATTGGGTAACTACTACCATATATCATTCTATATAGCTAATCACCATCTAATTGTTTTGGTAAAATTGTGTTTAATAAGTTAAAACGTTTATAATTTCCGTTGTAGTAAAACTGGCGTAACTTTCGCGTTTTAAGTCCGTTTCTTGCGTTTCTTATGTCCAGGTTTTCGTATTAAGCCGAGTTATCAATATTTGATATTCTCATATTTTTAGTTCCCTGATGAACAGTACCTTTTACTGTTCATACCAGTTATAAAGTTATTTGTGTAATTTTAGTTATCGTAAAAAAAACCCGTAACGTTGTATTTTCTTGTTATAGCTCGTATTTTAGCGATTCTTCGAGCAAGTTCTCCGTAAATTGAAGTTCTATATTTTATGAGGTTTACTAAAAATAAATGTTTCTTTGTATGAATAGTAACTTTTATAATAAATGGTTTTATAAAAGTATTTTTATGCATTTTAGTATAAAAAACTCGCGAAATTCATAACTTCTGGTTTTACGAAAATTATGATGCTTATCCTTTTTGAATCCTAGAAATGTGTAAATCTGTTAAAAACATCAAACTTTTTGTTTTGTATAATTTTTATAAAAGTTATTTTATAAACCCGTTTAATTAACGTATAACTCGTAATTAGCGTATCTTTTTTGTTATTCATCCGTTTTTCGAGTTTCTTATCTTTTTGGAATCGTCGTGAGGTGTATTATCTTTATAAAACATCAAACTCACTGTTTGAAATTCGAAATCCAAACAGCCCCTTTATGTTCTATATGTACACTTTTATATAAGGCTTGTTTTATGTACTTTTTACCTTTGTAAATTTACCACAAGTCTTCCACCTCACTTTATATCATAATTCATATATATAATAAAGTCTATAAGTCCATTGGTTTCGTCCATTTGTCCAAAGTTACAAGGTCTTAATCCTCCAATTTTAATCAAAACTTATTAAAGAAACCGCTAATTTAACAGTTTACATTATGAACTTTTTTACATAACAAGTTAATGTGTACAAGAGTTTATACTTCCATTATTAACCTTATTTTCGTATCAATATACATAAACAAAAGTCCAATAAAACAAGATTATAAGTCATTTGCAATTCTTAGTACTTGTAACATATTAAGAAAGCTTAAAAACTATAATCTTGGCATTTAACACTTTTTAAGCTCTTACCAAGATTGTAAAACACTTATTATCCATTTTATAACTCATAATATCACACATATAAATGCTTGTATAAGTGTACAATCAAATGGTAATACAAGTAAAAATCCATTTTCATGTTCAAAAGTGTCATAATGGTGATTTTGCTATATAAAACTAACATATGCCATAAAACTCAGGAAATGAAAAGATAAAAGGCTTTTTAGAATAACCTTATGATGAACACTGATGATGGAGAAATAGGTGCTAAACCCTTTGTTTAGGCTCTAATCAAGCTTGCAGGATGAAACCCTAATTATTCAAGGAAACCCGAATCCTTCCTTTATTGCTTCAATCTTTTAAATGAGGATAACAATGATTCAAATCGTCTTGAGGTATCTTAGATATGATGTGTGATTGCTTGTATGTGTTGTAGAAAAGTTTGTATGGATTTATTAAAGGGGTGTTTTTGAGCCGTGGGCTTATAGGAGCACAAAGGGAGAGATTTTTTTGATTTTTCTAAGTGTTAAGTGTTATGTGAACTCATTTCTTGAAATCTATAAGTATAATACATATAGGACTAGTCAAGGAGACACCATGAGGGTTTTTAGGAAGTCTTGGTCAAAAGAATGGGTGGTATGGCTAGACTTAATGGCAAGTGATGTACAAAACACCAAGTGGTGAAATGTAAGATATTTCTTTTGTATATTTTATCCTATATCCGGTTTATATGTATATACATGATGTTATTTTTTAAATTTTGGGTATTAGGTATAAATGTAGGTATTTGTTGAAGTGTAGAAAAGTTTTGGTGGTTCCGGGTATGCCTAAATGCAATTTATAGCGAAACGTATACACTTTACGTATCCAATAAAAATAAAATGAACAAAGACCATAATTATTCTCAAAATAATTATTTAATACTTGATTGATGTAAACATTTAATCGTCTGATGCCCGTTTACATTGAACTCTAATATTTAGCGTACGCGATTTAACTTAACGTTTACGATTTAAAGCAAACGCGTATAATACAAAAGATACATTGTGGATTTATTGACGGCGTCAATGACCCTAAAACACGGGGTGTTATAATAACTATAGGGGTCTATTATGTCACTTTCCAAAGTAAAAGGTTTACTTTGTACATATTTTAAACTAGAAGGACCAAACTTGTAAAAGTGAAAACTCCAAGGGTATATTTTGCCATTTTTTCTTCTTAAGGGTCTCAAATAGTAACATTTGAAAAGTGTAGAAATGTGTCAAAACTTATAAGACATTAACTTTATATCACGCCTTGTCGGCTTATCATTTCTAGTAGACGGAGTAAACGCTTAAAACCGATTCTGTGTTAAACTATTATAAAATTCATATCGAGGTGCTTTATAAAATATCTTCCCCATTGTCGAATCAATATCCGTACACAATACTAGGGAGTTCATATTAAGCGGGATTCATCTTTGGGATTACGTTATGACTGAGTTGTTGGGTTTACGATTTAAAGTGCCCTAGCTCCTCAAATGTTTACTGAATGACCTCTGAATTATGATGGCCTGAACGGTGATACAATAAATCTAAACTCTCCAATCAAAACTTATAACAATATTAAACTCTTAGAATCAAAGTTCTAGATTACAATCTTCCTAAGACTCGACATATTATCCCAGGTTGCGTGACGTGGATGTTTACTATCATCTTGCTATATCAACCTTCCCTGTTAAGATCGTGATAAAATCATCAGCTTTCATTTTGGATTATTTATTACAACTATTATCAGGTGAAGTTCATAACTCGCCTTACTTATTTACTTGTTTTTTAATCCGCGAGGGGGTCAAATGCTTGTTACAAACTCTTTTACATACTCGTTTATCTTATAACAATGTGATTACTTTTTAAAGACATAATGAATTCATAACCCCACATTTCAATATTTTGAATACTTTATTAACCTGTGATACCTGATATAAACCATGAATGCAAGTGTTTTTCCAACTGTATGCTATCCAGATATATTATTGCCTAAGTAGCTTCTAGTGCCATTATTTCCATATCATTAATCATTAATTATTGCATTACGCAGGTGAGCGCGAATATTGTGAATAGATCTATTGGGGGTGACGGCTCCCGTTGGTGTACCCATTCATAGGGTAGCCAAACGCACTATATTTGACCTAATGGGTAACCTTGGCAAGTTACCTTTTTCATGGGGACATAGCTCCCTAACCAATGTCACTACGGTGATTTTCCCTGTTAAAGTATTAATGTCATGAGCTTAGGTGCAATAATAATGTTACCATTTTTCCATGATAATTGTATTCGTTGCAATTATTACCATTATGATGACTTGCATTCAACTGTTCTCCATAATAATGTTGTTCTCCATGATAATGTTGTTTTCCATAATAATACTGTTTTCCATAATAATTGTGCTCGTGCAAATGTTACACTATAATTTGTATTCAAACTATTTACCATAAACCTATGAATTTCACTCAACCATTATGTTGATCCTTTTTAGCATGTTAATATGAGGTAATTGAGCAACTTATGGCATGGAGTGGCATGGATTTGAAGATGGCAAAAACTTGTTATCATTCATATTTTATGTTTCTAGATTTTAGGACCTGCCTTTGTAAAACTCTGATTTTAAATGAATGATAACGTATCTTTTAAAAACGTCTCTTTTGAGTCGTTTTCTATGATTGTGTCTATGATTCATGAAGTAATACCCCAGATTAGCTTCCGCTGCTATATGTCCAAAATGGGGGTGTTACACACTATTTCCCTAAGAATCACAGCTTCTTCTTGAGTGTGCTTAAGGTAATCAGAGTGAGCTGACCTATT
>BQNB010153976.1:0-15577 GCA_026074375.1 Tanacetum coccineum
CAAACTCTTTAGGACCACCTACCCTAGCCATATAATCTATAACTGTGGAAGGCTAGTGATTTACCAGGCTTCATGGGTCTTGCGTGGTTTACGTGGGTTTGTGTGGCCAGGTCATCAAAGGTGGCCAGGGTGGAGTTCCTCTCGTACAAAAGAAAGTTGGCAACTGGATAATTTTACAACTATACTGTTTTATGCAATACACTTTTGTTTAATACTCTTAAGTCATTCACTTGTAAAATATGTTCTAGCCTTCAAAATTTCAGTGACTTGGGGTGTACAAAATAAATATTCTGATAATACCAGGTGGAATAGAATTACATGTTCAATTAAGTTCGATGACTAAGTGTGTTAAAAAAGTACATTCCATAGAACGGTATACCTTTGATTCTTTGAAAGTACGTTGCTATTATGTGTCACTATCTTCATAATAAACAACAAATCAAAATAATTATTTCAGGGGATCAGGGTTCAAGTTAGGAGTGTGTACATTGAAGGACGGAGCCAACCTTTGAGAGGCCAATACTTCTTTGCTTACAGAATAAGAATTACTAATAACTCAGACCGCCCTGTTCAGCTTCTGAAGAGGCATTGGATAATTACCAATGCTAATGAGAAATCTGAGGATGTATGGTATGATCCCCAACTATGCTGGCACCTAACTGAGTTGACCAAGCTCTTATATTACTGAGTTGTTTTTTGACTATTTAAACACACTATCCTTTTAATAGGGGTATTGGAGTCATTGGTGAACAACCAGTTATACTTCCCAATAACAGTTTTGAGTATTCATCAGCATGCCCGTTAACAACTCCTAGTGGTAGAATGGTGAGTATATATTTGTGTCCTATCCATTTTGACCCAAACCCATTTTCACCCTTTATGTCTTGTCCTTTTTGGTCATTACTTACGCTATCTGATGACATTGCAGGAGGGTGACTTCGAAATGAAGCACATATATAAAGTAGGGTCAAAGACGTTTAATGTGGCTGTTGCCCCCTTTGCTCTTTCAACGTTCGGGGATTCTACTGATAACATTTGAGGTATACCCCATGATGCTTCACCTCATTCTACTACAATTCTTGCTGGAGTTGATCAGTCGAAGGTAGTATATATTGGCGTGGGTATATGGTACATGTAAGATTAAACAATTTTGTCGAATGTTCGTGTAAGAACTCGATAGTAGAGTTACATGTATAGATTTTTGAATTCGAAAGCTGTATTGAATTTTGAATGTGTTTCTGGTGGTTGGTTAGATAATAATGAAATGCTATTTTTTTTCTTGATTTTATGTACATCTCGCGATTACACAAAGCCACTAGTCCGCTTATTTATATATAGATTTCATAAGACCAAGAAAATTGAGATATCAACAAACTAAGAAAGAAATCAACAAATTGAGAAAGGAAATCAATCAAATCGGTCTTTAAATAACGATTACAAACAAAAATCAGACAACCGAGTAGGGGTGAGCGTCGGTTCAAAACCGAACCGAACCGACGAAAACCGAAAACCGAGTTTGAGGAAAAACATGAACCGAAACGAACCGAAGTTTACCGAGAAAAACCGACCTGAAACCGAAGCGAACCGACAAAAACCGAACCGAATGTATAGTTTAGGCGTATTTTCCTTGGTTTAAACCCGAACCGAACCAACAAAACCGAAACCGAAAACTATAAATATACAAAACCGAAAACCGAACCGAAAATAATATCTGATCCGTATTCGGTCGGCACTTCTAGCTACATCTGTTTGACAGGTTATCTGTTCGGTGTTTTTTCTCGAGTGGCGGCGCTGGAGCTTAGGTATTGCCGGGTCTACTCGGAGAGTGTGATGTAAAGTTATAGGGCAGGATAATACTCGTGGTGGGTATAACAAAACAGTGGTTCTTCGCGATGATAGTGGTGAGCGTGTCCGTCTTATTGTACATAATCAAAAGTGGCTCACTGTGTCACATCACTCACTCTGAGATTGAGATATTCAAAGATCTCGTGCAATGGATCAAATAACCTCTTCAAGTTGAAGGTAACTTGATAGGTCATTTTTACCAATCACAATTTAAATAAATGTATAAAAGTTGTTATTTTAGTGAAATTCAAAGGGTTACTTATATTTATCTTAATTTGATCGTCAACATGACCTATCAAATTACCTTCAACTTGAGAGGATCTTGATCCATTTGTTGAATTCATCGAATTCTCTACCAAAACAACCAATGGTTTTCTGGCATAAGCTTATTCAATTCTCCTCAACAACAAAAAAATCATTGCAAGCACCTTTATTCACCCTTAAGCAATCGACGACTATTGGACCTACAAAATTTTCAAAAATAATTAGGCAAAAAGCACAAAATTTTTACCAATTAGCCACTTTTTGTTTAATTATGTAATTATATTTATTTTTTCATATTGTATAAATTATACTTTTTAATTGTGAATGTGACTATTTTACCCTTCCATTTATCTACACTTTTATTAACCGATAAGAGTAAATTGGACATAAGATACACACAATAGACGAAATTTTCAAGTATGATATATATATATACACACATACATAATAAAAAAAATGACAAAATTTAGAGTCCACCATGCACCGACTATGTTGTAGGGCATTTTTTCCCCTTATGGCGGCGCCAAACTGCATCGGGGCCGGTGTTATCCGTCCCATAGCCATGGTGATGGCGTGTTTTATGTGTTTTTTTAGTGAGTGAGGTATCTTTTGTGGTGTGTTATGAGACTCAAATATTCTATAATATGTTATAGTGGGGAAGGAGTTTTAGTTATAATGATGTTATAGGATATGCGTAGAGGTAACGTGCCTTATGAAATTTATAAGGCACGAATGCACCTAAACTCTTTGTCGTATTTTTTTCATTCCGCCCAAAATAATTTCACAAATGAACTAAATATGAAAAGTGAGAAAAAAAGACACCGTAAACGTGAGTTTTATTAGATGGATTAGACCTAAGCCCGGCTTGTGGGTTAGGTCCATTAGGGTTTCTAGGTTATGTAACCTCTATATATTGTGTCTCAATGAACATTATAACCTACGGGGTTTCATTGTCTAACATGGTATCAGAGCTCGGCTTGTGGGTTGGCTCCATTAGGGTTTCTAGGTTATGTGTGTCTCAATGAACATTATAACCTACAGGGTTTCATTGTCTAACATGGTATAAGAGTGGGTCTGATCCTCATACCTAAGTAGCTACGTTGAGCCGCCTCCCTAAGCCACCCCGTCAAACCATAATCCATCTAATCCAAAAGCCATCATTCTAAATCATAGTTGATTCGTTATCGGAACCATGTCCAGACCGAATTATATTCCACACAGGTTGCCTGTTTGCTATAAACGAATTAGGTGGGACAAGATTTTCACTTCCTAAAAGGACTTTACAACTCCCCAAGTGGTGCTCCTTTTCAAGACATTGATTCGGTGGTTCGGTGTTTTTGGTAGTTTATGTTTTTGGTATGCTGATTTTATATTAAAAAAAGTTATAGTTGGTTTTATTGTTTGTTTGTTAGTCGATGGTTCATACGGCTTTGTTACCAGTCGACTAAAGTTGACCGTTGGTACCAGTTGTTATGAATTTACAAATCGTAATACGAAGTGTATAACACAGTAATCAAAAGATTACAATAACGTGATTGAGGCCTGCAATTAGCAGTGTCCTAAAACAAAATTTCGCCCGAATTGGTGCGACTGTTTTGAGGATACAACAATCAATTCAAGATAAATTTGAATCTATCGAATCTAATTTGCTTTATGATGGATTTGAAGAGTATTTATGTGTTTTTGATCAGAAAAACATTGGAATGATGTCCCTATTTATAAGGTAACTCGTGCCTCTTCAAATGGTCACATTGGTTCACAAAAGAATGCAATTAGTGACGCTTTAGCGACAGAAAAAATTGTCGCTAACTGATATTATTAGAACAGTCGCGATGCTTAACACAGTGACACCCTTTTAACGTTAGTAATAGCCATAAAAAACGATTCAGTGGATTAGACACGTTTGAACAATATAATGGTTCATTAGTAACGGTTTTGTGATAGAAAAAAGTGTCGCTAATGTCCATTAATATATTATATGTTCCAACAATACCCCACATTTTCTATTCAAACACCAACAATACCCCACATTTGAATAGAAAATAAGATAATACAAAGTTACTTATTATTCTATATCTATCAAATGTAATATGACATGCATTAGATAAGTTGTCTTTTGGACTTGAACCTTTCCTAGTGAGTACTTATCGGATCTACTTTGTGGGTAGTGAACATTAGTCTTGAACTAACCACATTGTATAGTAAATCGAGACAATGAGTATCACACATATCATATCTATGCAATAACAGATTCTTACCATTGTGTTTATTTCGGTCGTGAACATATCCTTATTCATGAGAATTTTAGAGAACTTAGCCATCTGGTTCCCAAAGATGCGACCACACATCAATCTCGTATAGGTAATGCCAATCAAGAATATTCCGTAGTATTCCACTGTAGAAGCCATTAGCATTATTAAGAATTAAAAATTCAGCCCTTAATCATCAACGGAAAAACACACAAAAATTTATCTTAGGAATGGGCATACCTGTGTGTTAGTACTTTTGAGTTTTACTCAACTAGTTTTCCTATTGAACCTAGACCATGGGATCTCCAATTTGCTAGGTTAGGTTTCCGCCGAGTAGTCACTCATTGTGTTGGCTTTAAGCCCATACCCCTCGATGTAAATATGACTTGTTCTCTACAAAGCCCGCCCCCTTTTTTTTTTTGTCAAAGGATCAGCAATATTTTCCTTTGACTTTACGTAGTCAATGGAAATGATTCCATTTCTTAACAAGTCCTTTATCGTATTGTGGCGACGTCTTATATGTCTTGACTTGCCATTATAGATGTGATTCTTTGCTCTAGTAAGAGCAGCCATACTATCACAATGTATACACACAGCAGTCACAGGTTTTGGCCACAAAGGAATACCCTCTAGAAAGCTTCTAAGCCATTCAGCTTCTTCAGCAGCTTTGTCTAAAGCTACAAATTCTGCTTCCATAGTTGATCTGGTATTCACAGTTTGTTTAGATGATTTCCATGATACAGCAGCCCCTCCAAGTGTAAATACATAGCCACTTGTGGACTTGCCTTCATTATGGTTGGAAATCCAATTGGCATCACAATATCCTTCTAACACTGGAGGATATTTACCAGGGTTGTGTGAGTATCGACTGAGTCGACTTACACTATATGCCAAATCTGGTCGTGTACAATTCATTATATACATCAAGCTTCCTAAAACTTGTGTATAATGTAACTGCGATACACTTTGTCCTTTGTTCTTCTTTAGTTGAACCTTAGGATCAAAGGGAGTTACAACTGGTCTATCATCATAGTGCCCAAATTTCTTAAGGGTCTTCTCAATGTAATGAGATTGGGTAAGGATGTATCCATTAGAATTCTTTTGAATTCTAATACCAAGAATGACATCAGCTTCTCCCATGTCTTTCATATCAAATGAAGAATGAAGCATTTTCTTGGTTTGGTTAATGACATCCATATTTGTTCCCATAATCAGCATATCATCTACATATAAACAAATAATGACAAATGCATTTTTGTATTGTTTAACATAAACACATTTATCACATTCGTTTATTTGAAAGCCGTTTGATAAGAGAGTGTTATCAAACTTTTCATGCCATTGCTTTGGAGCTTGTTTAAGGCCGTAAAGAGATTTAACCAATTTACAAACCTTATGCTCTTGACCTTTGACAACAAACCCCTCAGGTTGTTGCATATAAATTTCTTCATCTAATTCACCATTTAAGAACGCAGTCTTTACATCCATTTGATGTATAATCAGGTTGTGGATTGCTGCTATAGCAATCAGTGTTCTTATAGAGGTTATCCTTGTAACCGGTGAATAAGTATCAAAGAAATCTTGACCTTCTTTTTGACGATATCCTTTGGCTACTAAACGAGCCTTATACTTCTCTATGGTACCATCAGGTCTTAGTTTCTTTTTGAAGATCCACTTATGGCCTATTGGTTTATGTCCTGAAGGTAGATCAACCAATTTCCATGTATTGTTATGCACAATAGAGTCTATTTCACTCTGAATAGCCTCTTTCCAATAAGGTGCTTCTGATGATTCCATAGCAGCCTTATATGTTTGTGGTTCTTCATTAACAATATACGTCATATAATCAGGTCCAAAGTCTTTAGTGACTTTTGCACGCTTACTTCTTCTTGGTTCAACATTCTCTTGAGGAATCTCAGAATTGTTGTCTGTTTCATCTTGAGACAACTGATCATTCATTACTCTTTTCCTTGGATTTGAGATTTGTTTCTCTTTATCCTTATAAGGAAAGATATTCTCAAAGAAATCTGCTTCAGCAGATTCTATAATTGTGTTGTTGCTTATGTCCTCTATGTTGGATTTGTAAACCAGGAACCTATAAGCAGCACTATTCTTTGCTGGACCAAGATAAACACAATCAACTGTTTTTGGTCCAAGTTTGGTTCTCTTTGGTAAAGGTATTTGAACCTTTGCCAAACAACCCCACACTTTCATCCTTTTATAAGAGGGTTGCTTTCCTTTCCATAATTGATATGGAGATTTGTCGCTCTTTTTATGGGGAATTTTATTTAATATTGTGTTTGCAGCAAGACATGCTTCACCCCAAAGACTATGAGGAGCCCCTGAAGTAATTAACATTGAATTGATCATATTCTTCAATGTTCTATTCTTACGTTCAGCCACTCCATTTTGTTGTGGAGTGTATGGGGCTGTTGTTTGGTGTACAATACCAAATGTAGAACAAAATTCAGCAAAGTCATTGGATTCATATTCTCCACCTCTATCAGACCTTAGAATTTTGATCTTTTTGTCTAGTTGATTTTCAACTTCAGCTTTATATGTCTTAAACATATTCAAAGCTTCATCTTTGGTATTTATTAAATACACATAACAAAATTTACTGCAATCATCAATGAAAGTAATATAATAATTCTTTCCTCCTCTTGATGGAGTTGCTTTGAAATCACATAAATCAGTATGTATTAGACCAAGTATTTCATTTGATTTTTCTACAGATTTATGTGAATGACTTGTGTATTTAGATTCAACACAAATTTCACACTTGGATATTTTATCCTTAGAACATTTAGGCAACATGCCTAAGTTTATCATTCTTTGCAAGGAACGAAAGTTAACATGGCCTAATCTAGAATGCCATAAGAAAGAAGGATCAATCATGTACACAGAAGCGGTGCTAGTGCCCGCGTTATTATTATTAATAACATTGTCATCAGTTACAACACTTAGTTTGAAGAGTCCCTCATCGAGGTAACCCTTTCCAACATACACACCACCCTTAGTGATTACTAATTTATCTGATTCAATTACAAGTTTAAATCCCTTATTGCTAAGAATAGGACCAGAAATCAGATTCTTGGTGATGTTTGGCACATGCAACACGTTTGAGAGTACAAGATCCTTTCCAGAAGTTAGTTTTAATATGACTTTCCCTTTTCCTTCAATCTTTGAAGAAGTTCCATTTCCCATGAACATTGGTTCCAGTTCATTCACCTTTTGGTAAGATACAAACATCCTTCTAGAATTGCATATGTGCTTTGTGCAACCTGTATCATACCACCAATCGACAACATTAGTGGTTAGGAAGGATTCAATTACTCCAGCAAATTCTTTTGGAGACTGCACATGGTTTGCTTGGTTGGAGTTTCCTCCAAAATTTCCGCCTCCATGCTCTTTCTTGTGGCGACAATCCTTAGCTTTATGCCCAGGTTTCCCACAGACCCAACAATGATAAACTTTCTTGAAGTTGTTGTTCTTTTGTTGGGTGTAATCTTTCTTTCCATCCTTAGAATATTTCTGTCCAGAACCACCACCATTTTTGCCTTTGTTTTTGTGGTTGGACTTTGATTTGGAAGAGCTTTCTCCAACCAGGTTTGCATTTGGTTCTATTGAATTTGCATCAGCCTTTTCAATCATCCTGTTATCTTCCTCAACACGAATTTTGAGAACAAGTTGCTCAAAACTCATATCATCAGTCAAGTGTTTAAGATATAACTTGAAGTTTTTCCAAGATTGAGGCAATTTTTCAATAATAGAACCAACAAGAAAGTTAGAGTTTATACCCATACCTTCTACTTCCATTTCATGGACAATGATTTGGAGTTCTTCCACTTGCTTCACAACAGGCTTTGCATCATTCATCTTAAAATTTAGGAATTTTCCAACAACAAATTTCTTAGAACATGCAACTTGAGTCCTGTATTTCTTTTCCAATGATTCTCAAATCTCTCTTGCAGTTGCAAAGGTTAAATAGATATCATACAGGGGATCATCCAAAGCATTCAAAATATAATTTCTGCAATTATATTCATTATGATTCCATTGTGAGGCGGCCCTTTCATAGTCTGCCATTTGTGCCTCAGTAGGAACATTCTGTCCATCCACCAGATACGGATCTACTGGTTCAGAATCCGTAAGGACATACGACACATGCAATGATGTCAAGTAAAATAACATCTTTTGTTGCCAACGACGAAAATCAGACCCTTTGAATTTTTTAGGTTTTTCAACATGAGATTTCAATATGGTTTGATCCATCTTGAAAAATTCTGTTTTAGATTGTTATGAATTTACAAATCGTAATACGAAGTATATAACATAGTAATCAAAAGATTACAATAACGTGATTGAGGCCTGCAATTAGCAGTGTCCTAAAACAGAATTTCACCTGAATTGGTGCGACTGTTTTGAGGATACAACAATCAATTCAAGATAAACTTGAATCTATCGAATCTAATTTGCTTTATGATGAATTTGAAGAGTATTTCTATGTTTTTAATGAGAAAAAACGTTGGAATGATGTCCCTATTTATAGGGTAACTTGTGCCTCTTCAAATGGGAACATTGGTTCACAAAAGGATGCAATTAGTGATGCTTTAGCGACAGAAAAAACTATCGCTAACTGATATTATTAGAACAGTCGCGATGCTTAACACAGTGACACCCTTTTAACATTAGTAATCGGCAGAAAAAACGATTCAGTGCATCTTTACAATAGTAACGTTCATTAGCAACGGTTTTGTGCCAGAAAAACTGTCGCTAATTTCAAATTTTACTTTATATGTTCTAACACCGGTCCCTAAAGTCGACCGTTGGTACGGTTGTGTTACCAGTCGACTTAGCCGATTGTTTGTAAGATTTTGTTATGAGTCAACTAAAGTTATGTTCCTATCATGTTAATGTTTTGTTTTTTTCTCTTTTCTAGTTTACTACTTCAGTCCGACCTTTCGCGATTTCGCCGCTCGGACTGCGAGGGGGTATTAGATTGATTAGGCCCAAGCCCGGCTTGTAGGTTAGGTCCATTAAGGTTTCTAGGTTATGTAACCTCTATATATCGTGTCTCAATGAACATTATAACCTACGAGGTTTCATTGTCTAACAAGTCTATCATTTCTCTTAGCAATCGGCATAGAAAATTTGTCCATCTCAACTTGTTTCATCTTTCATTATATCTTTGAAATTACACAAATGCAAATCCCACGAGTACATTATTATAGGCTTGATTTTAGATCAAGAGGAACAAGCATGTCATTTAACTAAACAATCAGTGGTGAACATATCTATGTCAAGATCTAACCACAAATTTATTTTTGACTTTATACGCTCTCGTCATGTCACTTTTGATGCAACTTGAGCAAACTTGTCACCTAAGCCATGAATGGCATAAGCGACAACATCATCACTCATAGGTGACCCAAGAAAGGATAGTAGAGTAACAATTTATTAAGTAAGCATTCACGCTAAGATCGCCAAGTTGTATACCACGTAACTCACCTTTTAAAGCAACAGTACGTGTGCGTCTGTTGTCAAGGAAAATCTTTTTAATATGATCCCATGTGTATTTGGCGCTGGTAGGGTTTGCTTTAATGAGCCTACGTTGAAGAGCTTCAGAAAGAGTCAAGATGATACATGACTTGATAATGGAGTCGGCTATGAGCCATTCGGCTTGGCGGTGGAGCAGTTGAGGAGCTAGTTGTATGGCCGTTGATGTGTTTTAGAACCCCAAAGTTTTGACAATGAATCTTAACAAATAGCATCAAGATGAGTAGTTGAACTTGTCCACGTCGAGTTTAACGAGAACCAAGCTTGTGATGTTATTAACCGCATATAATTTATCGGTAGGAGATAAGGTAGGAGGGGCAGTGGAATTCGTCATTACGAACTAAGGTTTAGGGAGGCACGACAAAATTAAAGGAGGGAGATGCTTGTTAGGGTTTAAGAAAAAATAAGAGAGGACCATGAACACACTTAATATCACGTAAAATGTTATTATTCCATAATCATCAATAATGTTACAATTAAGAGTACATAAAACATACTAATGAGCCAATAGCAAATGTAACTAATAATGGGCTAGGCCCTTAATAATTCGCGTCTAACACAAATCATATCCCATAACCGGTGATGTTTTATACGACAAGCCGGAGATTTGATGGCGTTATTGAGTGTAGCTACTCATGGTGTACTTCGGCTGAATCCTAGCCTTCGAGCAACACATCCAAAAGGCTTTAAGTGACCATTGGAGTAAAGCCTAATAGGCAACCGCCATTGGAGTAAAGCCTAATAGGCAACCGTAAGAGAATCCATCAATACACGCAAGTCTACTCCACGAAGCCTGACTCTCCGAAGAAATCATAACCTCCAAGGAAGATCTAGGTTCCGCATTAAAAGACTAAGAGAATATTGCGTTTTCCGAATGGTCGAAGCACTCTCATTAGTTGTTGACATTATGCTCATTTAAACCAATCTGATAGCCTCTAGGTCTTTCTTAGTGTTTGTCTATAAATGCCCAATGCATTGATCCATTTCAGGTATGTTCTTCACCTAATTTCTACTTTCTCTCTCTTAAACTCATCCCTAAATAATCGGATGACTCACTCTCACGCTAGAGTTGGTTCACAGGGTCCTTCCTTACGCTCCGTCTAACCCAAGCCTGTTTCTTTGTCTTATTTCAGGCCATCCAAACTCCCTTAGAGGTTTTCAGCTTACGTCATGAGTGAGCTATGATCAAGAAAGTGAAATCTTTTGTACCACTAGTGGCGCCATTCGTGAGACCCTGGTACTAATAGCTTCGTATGGTTCTTTTTTCATTTTTTAACTTTTGATATTTTTGTTTAAAAGATGATGATTGCCTCCATCGTAATCTTTCAAACCGAATAATCAAAAACGAGAAAATATAAAAGAACCCTACAAAGTTATTAGTAGCAGGGTCTCACGGATGGCGCTACTTATCGTATAAAAGATTGCACCTTCTTGATCAGAGCTCACTGATGACGTAAGTCGGATACTTCTAAAGGGAGTTTGGATGGCTTGAAACAAGACAAAGATACTCGCTTGGGTTAGACGGAGTGCACGGAGGGACCCTGCGAACCGACTCCGGCGTGAGAGTAAGTCATCCGATTATTTAAGGATAAGTTATAGAGAGAGAAAGTAGAAACAGGGTGAAGAACATACATGAAATGGATGAATGCATCATGTATTTATAAGAAAACGCTAGGAAAGACCTAAAGGCTGCCAGGTGTGTCAACCTGATTGGTTGAGATGAGCATAATGTCGACATCCAATGAGAGTGCTTCGCGCATAGGCTGTGAGACCGTGTCCATGTGGGTTTGTAGCATGCACGAGAAAATAGGAAACCCGTTGCTGGTGGTAAGGACCACACAATATTCTATTTGTCTTTTAGTGGGGAGCCTAGATCTTCTTCAGAGGTTATGATCTTTTCGGAGAGAAAGACTTTGTAGGGTAGACTTGCTGTATTGACGGATTCCTTTACGGTAGCTTAGTATACTTTACGCCAATAGTCACTTAGAGCCTGTGGGTGTACCACTCAAAAGCTAGGATTCAGCCGGAGCCTGAGGTACACCATTGGATATATTTGAATGTAGTTACATGGGTTAAACCATTCAGACAATGTAACTACACAACAACATGGTTTGAACTTTGAAAAATCTAATGCTTTAATGTACTTAGGCAATATAGAAAAATCACTCAACTCAACCTTTCTCATAACAGTCTTACGATCTTAGATGCACGAGTAAAGGCTCTCCAAGCCTTTCTTCGGCACTGCAATGCTTGATTTATGTTTACTATACACAAAATCTTATATCACTCTAACATCACAAAAAAATATGCATACACCTTCATTTGGTAAACTCTACAAAGTTCGTACATCCTACAATAAGGTAGGATCGCATATTGAAAAGTGGATTGTGTGTGTTTTTAGACGTCGTGTCATTATAAACTAATGCGGTTATAAGACCATGATCTACCATCATTAACCATAATCACCGACGCCTCCAAATGGGCTTGTCTTTATAAAACATCACCGGATCACATGTACACAACCTGAGACGTATACACTCAAAAAGTTTGTCGGCATATCTTCTAATGTCCTTTTGTTTACCACTAATTGCATTGTCGAACAAATGAAATGTCCAAGGCTCTTACTCTAAAAACAAGTGTGTGATAGTTTGACGTGGGTCTACTCGTGAATCGTGATCATGTTTGTGTGATATTATCATGAAAAACAAGTTGAGAAGACCTTGTGTGTTGTGATTGTGTGCGATGGTATCGAAACAATAACTAATAACCTCAAAAGATCAAATATCCAATACAAGAATGAAATAGTTGGCACAGATTACCAACAGAATTAATCCAAACTGATACAAGATCAAATTATTATCAAAGAGATAATAAATCAAACGATTACAGAGAGAGTGAATTAATGAAGATCAAGGAGAGCTCAACTGAATGATTACAAAAGTGAATAAGATGAATTTAGGAAGATTTAAAAAAGAGCCGATTATAGAGAGGGATGATTGATAATGAATCCCGATGCCTGCGTCTCTTTATATAGCACAATGAAAGATATCTTCTAGCCTTGGGAATTGATCACTTGTCCATAAGACACCCTTCAATTATCAACACTTTCACACTTCAAGCTTAGACTCTTTAGCAAATATTAGATTGACCATCTTTAGTCCCTTATTGTTTAAATCTACAAAATAATAAACTCTAGAAACCAAAGAATAAGAGTGCTTATTTATAAGCTTGTTTAGATTAGATTATAAGCAGATTACTGCTTATATGAACATTCCCCCTTAATCTGATTACTAAACAAGTCAAACATACCTAATTTTTCACATAAAAATTTGTGTTGATACACAGGAAGATGTTTAGTAAGAATGTATGCAATTTGGTTTGAAGAACAAATTTTCCTTGTGTTCAAAACCCCTTTTGCAATTTTTTCTCTGATAAAGTGAACATATATCTCAAAATGTTTTAACCTTTCATGAAATACAGGATTAATGGCCAATTGTAAAGCAGATTTATTATCACAGAATAAGTCAACAGGAAGAGTCACTTTAGTTTTAAGATCAAACAACAATTTTTGTATCCAAATAATCTCACAGGCAGTAGATGATAAAGATCTATACTCTGCCTCTGTAGAAGATTTGGATAAAGTGTTTTGTTTTTTACTTTTCCAGGATATCAAACAATTGTTAAAAAAATACATAGTATCCTGTGACAGACTTTCTGGTTTTTAAACATTTAGCCCAATCTGCATCACTATAACCTTTTATATTGTTTACACAATCTGAATGGTTATATCTAATACCCTTACCAGGAGCATTTTTGAGATATCTAAGAACATTCAATGCACAGTTCAAATGAGACTTAAGAGGAGAGTGCATGTACTGAGCAAGGCAATGAACAAAATAAGCAATATCAGGTCTGGTATGTGTAAGATATATAAGTTTACCAAGTAATTTTTGATAACAAGTTATATTATCAAGAAGAGGATCATCTTTGGTAGCAATATAAGGTAAAATAGAATTTGGTTTCATAGGAGTAGAAACTGGTTTACAACTAAGTAAACCATATTCCTTTAATAACTCAAGACAGTAGTTCCTTTGTGTAAGACACAAATCATTATTAGTTTTAATTACTTCAATTCCAAGAAAATATTTAAGATGACCCAAATCTTTGATTTGAAACTTAGACTTTAAGGATGTCTTAAACTTATCAATTTCATCCACACAGTTACCAGTAACAACAATATCATCCACATAAAAAAGAAGAGCAATAAACTTGTTATTCTTTGATTTTGTAAATAAAGAGTGATCATTGACAGATTGAACAAAATCATTTTCTTTTAAGACAGTAACAAGTTTTTCATTCTACTTTTTAGGTGCTTGTTTAAGTCCATAAAGAGACTTAACAAGTCTACAGACCTTGGTTTTATTATCTTTATTAACAAACCCTTGAGGAATGGTCATATAAATTTCCTCATCTAAATCACCATAAAGAAAAGCATTATTCACATCAAGTTGAAATAAAGGCCAATTGTTAGTAACAGATAATGCAATAACACATCTAACAGTTGACATTTTAACAACACGAGAGAATGTTTCATCAAAATCTATTCCTTCTTTTTTATTAAAGCCATTAGCAACCAATCTGGCTTTATATCTATCAATTTCACCACTAGCTTTATATTTAATCTTTCAGGTCTACTTTTTCCAATAGCATTTCTATTTGCAAGTAAATTAGTAATTTCCCAATTATTATTCTTATTTAAAGCTTCAATTTCAACATTCATAGCATCAATCTAATTAATATCTAAGATAGCTTCCTCATAACAAGTAGGTTCAATGCTTTTATTAAGACTAGAAGCAAAACAATAATTCTCATGATTAAGATTGTCATAACTAAAAACTTTTTGAACACCATATTTAACTTTGCCTTTAATAACAAAATCATTTAAACTAGTAGGCAACTTAGTCTGTCTAGAAGACCTTCTAATAGTATTGATTGGCAGTTCCTTAATATCATAATTGAATTCTGAGCTTTCATATAAATCATTAATAAAGTCTGTTCATTTGAAACAGTGCCCTCAGGGTGTGTATTATTCATTTCATCCATAGAAGTTGCTTCAGAGTCATCATTACCTTGATTATCAGGACTCAACTCTGTGCCATCATTATTGGAAGACACTCTCCCTTCATCATTGGGTCTTTTAGGGTTTTCATTGTCAATTTTTTTTGTGATTTTAAACTTTTGTTACACTAGAATCAAATTCAGTTTGTTTTAAATTATTTTTCATTTTAAAAGGGAAAACTGTTTCATAAAACTTTATGTCTCTAGAATAAAAAAATTGACTTGTTTTTAAGACTCAATAGTTTGTAACCCTTTTTGAATTAGAATAACCAATAAAAACACATTTTCCAGATATGCTACTAAATTTATCTTGATTGTTTAAAACTGTGGCATAACAAAGACAACCAAAAACCCTAAAGTGGAAGAGTGAAGGATCATGCCCATACACATAAAAATAAGGAGACTTACCAGACAACACAGAAGAAGGAATCATGTTAATAATATAAACAACAGTTAAAATGCATTCAGACCACAAATATAAAGGTAATTCCCCCTGAAACATAAGGGATCTAGCCACATTTAGGAGATGCCTATGTTTCCTT
>BQNB010153977.1:0-14300 GCA_026074375.1 Tanacetum coccineum
CGAGGTACAAATGATGTATGTTTAAGCACACATTATATATCCTTAATTATTGACTCATCCATATCCTCACCTTCCTCAATGGTGGGTACAAAAACCTTAACTTGATTTCTCCTATGCTCTATGGGTTCATTTATATCATTTAGTTCAATGAAATCTTTAAATTTAAGGTCTTGCGATTTATTCTTCCTCAACTCATTGCCCATTTGCCTAGTTTCTAAACTAAATTTTGTACTCTCAATCAAACTTAATGCATAGACCCTCTTAATTATGTTACTAGTAGGTATATTACTTTAAAGAAAATTTTAACATTCCCAACGCTTAAAGTTACCTTTGCTTTAAACACGTTTATAATAGCATGAGCAGTAGACAAGAAAGGTCTTCCTAGGATCAAGGGGGTCTTGAAATCCTCAAGGATATCTAAAATAATGAAGTCTACTAGGAAAGTAAATTTATCAATACCTACTTGCACATTCTCAACAATTCCTTTGGGTCGTTTCACTGTTCTATCAGCCAACTCGATAATTAAGTTAGTAGGAATCAAGTCTTCTAATCCTAGGGTAGTATAGGTCGAATAAGGCATGACACTTACACTTGCTCCTAAACCAGCTAAGGCTTTATAACACATATCTTTAATGAAACAAGGTAAAGTAAAACTCCCTGGGTCATTTTCCTTTGAGGCAAGGCTTTACCAAGAGGATTTGCATTAGTGTAATGAGCTTCCAGATATTTTTCTCCATCAGTTTCCTTCAATTGGTCCCAGTGATCATCATTCAAGTGACTTGGAGAAGGTCCAATCATTTTCTTTGACTCGGAATATAAGTTTCTATTTTGTAGGTTCGATATGGCGTATTGGCTAGCATCAATACGGCGTATTGAAGGCTTGTCAGCTTTAACAGAGGTGGAAATCGTCTCATCATTAACTCTTGGCTTAATTTCAATCGAGCTTTGTAAATTTCCAGATAATCTTTCATGCAAAATAATGTTCATCTGCTTGACTTGGATCTCCAAAGCTTTGATTGAGGCTTTTTGATTCCTTAATGCGAAGTCCATGGAGGCTCGTAATTCCTTGATCAAGTTGGTGTTTTCATTGTGCCTTTTTGCAATTTTGGCCATGAACATGCTTAAAGACTCTTCTAAACTAAGCTCCGTCATTTTTTCTTGTAATCTCTTTTTCTAAACTGATTCTCGGGATCAGTAATAAGGTCGAGTCCCTAGAAAACTCGAACAATCAAGACTAGTTGCCTTGAGAAGCTTCCTATCCAATTGTGATACTCGTTTTGGGTTTGGAAAGGTTGAATGAGTTCTCCGAACTCCTTGTAACGCACTACCTGAAACAGAGAACAAACAATGAGCAGTATATGCTTCGGAAGAAGGTATATGATAAAGCACGAAAATAGAATACGAAAATTAAGAGTCTGTTAATGTATCAGATAGTCTATACGCCGTATTCAATTATCTTGAATAAGCCGTATGGACTTTTTAAACAGAATACGCTGTATTGGTTAAGAAAATTCATACGCCGTATCCAAAGGGATGGATACGTCGTATTGGTTTAAAAAAAATCTATAGCGTACTTTGAATAATGCAGAAAAACATACAAACACACAATATGCAAAAATATACAATGTAGAAAATTAAACACACAAACATGCAATTATGCAAATTAATCTAAATTAACTAAGCAAAACTAAAACACTAATAAACAAGAATTAAACAACTTCACTCTCCGGCAGCGGCGCCAAAAACTTGATGTGTCGTTGTGAGTAGGTATTTTATGTATCAAGTTTTACTAATTATTTTATGCCGACTATACCTAAAAACAACACTCTAACGGGAATTGTACTCGGTCGGATGAAGTTTTATGGTAAGTAGGGTGTTGATCACTAAGAGCGAGAGCTTTAATTCTTAATTCTATTAGTATTTTAGTTGTCTAAGTTAAACCTAAAACTAATGTAAAAGGGGGGTTTCAGCCTGAGAGACTGGCACGAGTTTTGGGTTTCCTAAACTACTTTGATGACAACTAACACACACAAGTTGATAAACAGAAGATAAAGAAGCGATCAAGCCTAATGTAAGGAAAACGTACTAACCATGATTAATCTAATTAAAACGCAGGTTTGTTTATTTAGTGCAATGACTGAATTATCTCGAAGTGGCATATCATTCCTAGATTTAGGCGGGACTTCTTTCTAAAACCTAGACACGCTAATTTTGTCACAATTAAACGCATCCGCATAAAGCATCCGTATGTTGATTATAATTCATCTTAGAAGGCAATAATGGTGATCTTATTAGATTCTAGCTCATAGAGACTTTACTAACTTACTGCTTACGGTATTTAACATAAGTGGTAGTTCATTATCCAAACTAAGCCAAGGGAATTAGAATGTTATTTGTTAGAATCATTGTAGGTCACCTGCTAGTCTAACTTATTCACTAAACCAAAGGCACTATCCGATATCTAGTTAAGCTACTAGCGATATCCTTAGACATGGATTTACCAGGACTTTATTTGTGATCCCATTAATTCCACCTATATAAATTACTATATGAGAACCATCTGATACCTAGTTAAGCTACGGGCGATATCCTTAGACACGGAATGAACGAATATTAAAGCACATAAACGAGTATCATATGATGAACATAATCAACAATCAACGATAAATTAAGCAATCGATATATAAACAAACCAAATATTAAATCTTCATCATCATGGCTAATACCTAAAGGTATTAGCCGATAATCATTGTAACAATACACAAATTCATAGACGAACGATTAAAGTAAAGAAAGATTACGCTAACCGAACGCGTATATAGATTGTAAATGATTACAAGAGATTTCCTAATGATTGGAGCACTTTGTAGGACCTTCTTGGCTTCTTTTGTCTTCTGGGAATCGAACTTGGTGGTTAAAAGCACACTTAAAACTCGTTTTTGAATTTTCTATTTATAGGTTCTGGAGTCGGTTCAATACGGCGTATCTAATTTGTTAGATACGGCGTATTGGGGTTTCTTGCAGTAGGGACTACGTTTGATATCTTCCAGAATATTCATATACTATATCTCCAATACGGCGTATTGGTCTTCTCTGGATACGGCGTATTGATCTTGTTTCCTTCGTGGTCTTTGGTGAGTGCAGACACAAATACGTCGTATCTTCCTTGACGGATACGGCGTATTGGTTGTCAGAACAGTAATCTTCAAAATATCTTCGTTTAAGCTCCAGAATGCGTGTCTTTTAGTAAAATTTCACCAAGTACTCCATAATTACTACAATTCTCAAATACAAACGATTAAGTAACAATTCTTTGCAATAAGCATACAAAATGGGTCAATTACATGAGATAAATTATGCTATAAAATAGACGTTATTTGATGTCATCAAAAACAACTATTTACAAACGTCTTGATCATAGATCAAAACAACAACCTAAGTTGGCGTTCCCGTAACGGACAACTTCCCAATTATCCCATATTTTACATACTTTACAAGGTAAGTGGCAATATCTTCCACTTTATACAATACTCTACATCGTCGGTTTGTATCAACGAATAATCGATCCTTCGTGTAATTCCTTCTGTAGTTGCGAAACGATTATCTTCAAACTTTTCTTCTCTTTTTTTGTTGCGATTTTTCTAATTTTTTTGATTTTTTTTTCAAACATCTAATAATATACGAAACTCAGAGTAGTTTAACCATCTTCACGATAATAATAATTCTGGATAATTTCTTCGATAATTCTTCATTCTTCGGACGTACCATTAATTGCGATGGTAGTAAAAATACATGAGTTTTGACTATTTTATACATTCTCATTTGCGATGTGCAAATTTCTTTCAACCGTACCAAAATTAACACAAGACTCGGGAAATATATACTTTACACATTAAGCAACTAGCAACTGTAAAATAAACTTAATCTAACAGGGTAGGCTAAGGTGTAAAGGTGTAACGAAATAAACAAGTTGGTGTAATTCCTAAAGGATTGGCTCTACGGGTTGTTCTAGGGGTATATTACTCTTAAAGTGAGAGTAAACAAAGGGTTTATACGAGGGTTAACTAACCAGTGTAGTTAGTTAATAAACAACATGTATATGGGGCTTTGGGTGTAATCCTAAAATTTACCAATTTAAACAAGTTACTCCATCTAAATCCATAATACTCATCACTATGATCTCGAATAGATATACCAAGCCAAGTTCTAAAGTCTACTACATCACCGACACACTCATATTTTGTAGAATTTAGGTAAATATTTGGAAAAGGATAGGTTAAATCCTCACAATATCTAATAAGATGTAACATGTAATTTCACAAAAGTATGCTTGAATTTTTTTTTTTAAATTTTAGCATATTTTAAGCATATAGTGTGAAAATTAGGACAAGTAAACATTCTAATTCCCATCCTCCCCACTTGAATTATACAACGTCCTCGTTGTATAGATAAAACATTAAAAACGGGATTTAAAAATAATTAGAATGAGAAACATCCCTGATATTTGCTCGGTAGATTTCTCCATTGAGTTATGAGCAAGATCTTGTGTTGAACAGTCGTCTTGAAATTTTAAGACTTCAACATCACGTGATTTCCAGATTTATAAATACTCCACCAACGTCGTCCTTTTCGTTTAGAAGGTCCTGTGTTAAGCATAAGAAAACAAGTGAAATTTCTATCTCCGTGTATTCGTTGGTTAGACTCGAAATAAACACCTAAAACTTGTACATGGAGTCGATACGCCGTATCCATACCCTAAGATACGCCGTATTGATACCTGTGTCAAATACGCTGTATTCGTTTAACGAATACGCCGTATAGACTGTGCTGAAAATAAAGACTGGATAACGTCCAGAAGGTCAATACGCCGTATCCATGGGGCTTGGATACGCCGTATAGACAGTCTGGGAAGACAGACTCGATAAAAATTGAAAATTACATTCTTAGTTGTCTCCCGGGAAGCACTTTTGTTTACAGAAAAGTCTTTAAGTTAGACTTGCCCCAATTTACTCCCATCCTTATAAAACAATTTGGGGTCGAACGGGATACCAAACGGCACATATAAATTCTTAATAAGATTTAAAAGCATCCCGTTGTTAAGATAATTACAAGTCACGATTTTAACATTTAATTCCTTAATAAAATTTTCAGTTTTGAAAAATTTATTAGATGTATCATGACTTGTTTCCAAAAGCTTATTTGACCCATGTGCATAGGAGCCATCATCCGTATTTATTACATTACCCCCCGAAGAATGTTTAATATCAATTTATTCTCATCATTGTCCTTATCCGATTTTGAATCATCGAGATAAATTACGTTAAAAGGAAATAGATCATTAAAGTATAAAACGTTTTGTTCCTTTTCATCACATTCGGACAATGATGTTTCATCTTCAAATTAAATTCATCGATATGTTGAGGACTTACAGCAGGTTCAGTTAAGAAATCTAATTTAGACGTTAGAGCATCATTGTAAACAATGGCTGGAAATTCTTTATCAAAATCTTTAAAGTAGACTAAATCATCAAAATAACTGACCGTAGGCTCGGGTGATGGAAGCAAAGGCATATTAAATTTATCATTATCATTTTTCAAATCCGTTTTTAAATCGTTAACAGAAATTTTTTTGTAAGAAAATAAATTTTTATCAAAAATTACCGTGCAATCTTCATCGTCGGATTCGTCAAATGATATTCTAAAGTCGATTTCATCGTTGTTAAGAGAACTTACCGTAGGCTCACACGAGAGTGTTGCTTCAGATGTTAACGTGTCGTTAAAGAATATAGCTGGGAATTCAGTTTCAACAGATCCGAGGTCATGAATGTCTTCATTATCCCAGATCTTACCATACGTTACAGTTTTACAGTTATCCACCTTACCTCGCCTACGAGCTTTTTCTTCCTCAAGCCTGATATACTCTTTCATAGTAATGTTAGGGTTGTCCATTTTTACCTTTAATAAATTTACTAAGAAAGAAAATGGTCAAATTTACTAATACGCCGTATTCAGTAACTGAATACTTCGTATTGATGATAGAGTCGAATACGCTGTATTGCCTTGAAAAAAATTTATACGCCGTATCTAATAAATTGAATACGCCGTATTGAGTATTCGAATCAGAAGGTTACATCGAACTATAATAATGCACACAAACACACAATATGCAAAAATATACAATGCAAGAAATTAAACACAAACAAGCAAAAACATATATGCAAATTAATCTAAACTACACTAAACTAAAAATACTAATAAAATAAGAATTAAACAACTTCACTCCCCAGCAACGGAGCCAAAAACTTGATGTGTCGTTGTGTAGGTATTATTTAGGTATCAAGTTTTACTATTTATTTTATGCCGACTATACCTAAAACAACACTTTAACGGGCAGTGTACCCGGTCAGATGTAGTTTTGTGGTAAGTAGGGTGTCGATCACTAAGAGCGAGAGCGTTAATTCCTAATTCTATTAGTATTTTATTTATCTATGTTAGTACTAAATTAATCTAATTTATGCAAGACCTAAGTTAGACCTAATCCAATAATAGAGGGTTTCAGCCTGAGAGACTGGCACGAGGTTTAGTTATCCAATCTAAGATTTTGATGACAAGTAAAGCAATAAACACACATAAGAAGATAAACAAACAATAGAGTAGCGATCAAGAATTAATGTAAGAAAAACGTATCAACCATGAATAATCTGATAAAACGCAGGTTTGTTTATTAGTGCAATGATTGACTTATCTCAAAGGGATATCAATTCCTAGAATTTAGGCATTACTTACTTCCTAAGACCTAGACCGCTAATTCTGTCCACAATTAGACCATTTCCGTATAAGCAAGCATTTGTTGATTATAATCTATCTTAGGAGATTAATAATGGTGCTCTTACTAAACCCTAGCTCATCGAGACTTTACCCACTTACTGCTTAACGGCTCTTTATATACTAGTAGTCCACTGTTCGAGTCCTTACCAATGGAATAAGAACGTACTCGTTGATACCAAGGTCACCTTATGGCTCAACTAAGCTCACTAAACTAAAGGCAAGGATAGGTCAATATTTGTGATTCTATGATTCTAGATATATAAATTGCAATATGGAGAGCTATCCCGGACTCTTAGCCTACGCCCAAACAACACCGAAGTTGCAGCGCATTAAATATGTAGGACTAGACCTAGTTGAATGATAGGTCGCATACTTATGAGAACTATCCTATATCTAGTTAAGCTATAGGCGATATCCTAAGATACGGATTGAACGCATATTAAAGCACATAAACGAGTATCATGCGATAAACATAATCAACAATAAATTAAGCAATCAGGATAAACAAACCAAACATTAAATCTTCATAAACATGGCTGATACCTAAAGGTATCACCCGATAGTCATTGTAAAAATACACATGGTTTCATATATGAACGATTAAAGAAAAGAAATCGTAACCGAATGCGTTTTGGGTAGCGCGAAGATTACAAGAGTTTTCCTATGATCTTGAGGCTCTTTTCTGACCTTTTATGCTCCTTTATTCGTCTCTTGGTCGACTTGGTGGTTTAGGGATTCACTTGCATACCTAAAACTGAGTTTAGGGCCGTCTATTTATAGGGTTTGGAAATTGATCGATACGCTATATCGAGCGATGTGGGATACGTTGTATTGGAGATTTCTTGGAGTAAGGACCACGTTTGATATCTTCCATAATATTTATTACTATATTGTGAATACGGCGTATTGATGTCTCCTGGATACGGCGTATTGGGTCTTCAATCCATCGTGGTTATCTGTGAAGAGTAGGCACGGATACGTCGTATCTTCCTTGATGGATACGGCGTATTGGTTGTCAAAACAATAATCTTTAAAATATCTTCGTTTAAGCTCCAGAATACGTGCCTTTTAGTCAATCTTTACCAAGTAATCCATAATTACTGCAATTCTCAAATACAAACAATTAAGTAACAATTCTTTGCAATAATTATACAAAATGGGTTAATGACATAGGATAAATGATACTATAAAATGACATTATTTGATGTCATCAGTATTCTTACGGGATGAAGTGCAAAGCCCGGTAGCCTATCCGTAGTTCTAAAGGAAGCCCCTATGATCCAATTCAAGTTGCTACTTTCCCTCTGCGCTTATAAGTAGATAAGGTCAGACTTTACTTGCTCTGAGACAGATTGAAAAGGGAAAGACAATATCAAAATGGAAATGTTTGAAATTGCTCCTTGACCCAAACAAACGGGATTCGGAGCTTGCGGACCCTTATACACAGATGACGAATATAGAGAAAATGGTTCTTCTTACATCACAACCTAAAAAGATATATCCGGGTATCCTTGAGGAGGGCCGAAAGTACCTTCCTACAAACAGAGTGGAGTGGTAAAGGCAAATGAGCCGGTTTACCCAATTAGGAACAAAAGCATGAAATTGCTTGATGGTTCTTGGTTTATGAGAATTTCTTATGCTGATGGTCTATCTACAATCATCCCATATTCCCTAATTCGATCTGATTCAGGGCAGGAACAGGCCGTGTATTATCGGTCTTATAGTGCCCTAAGAAGAATTATTCGCCGATCGAGAAGATGTGCTTCTAGCTCTACTTTGCAGCAACCAAGCTCTGACACTACTTCCTTTCCACAACAGTGTTGGTAATTGCTCGAATGGACCTGATTAAGTATATGCTGACCAGACCAGGGGAGAATTAGGAAGTGGATTCCCTTAAAAAAATAGGTCTGCATTGGCTTGGTCTTGTCAGAGCCTTTCCCAAACCATTTCGCCAGTACTCCTACCTTATACCCATTTGGGAAGCGCTTATTCCATGAAATAACAATTCAAAAGGGCGTAGACATTGCTACTTACTCTTAAGAAGGTTCCTAGGGTTGGCTCCTCTGCTCTTTTTATTAATGAAATATCTGCCTCTTTCTATCAAGGGAATGTTGCACATTTTTACGAATAAGTCTTTATTTATATTAGCATGAAATTAAGTAGTCAAAAATTTACACTAGGGTTTTCCCATACCATACATGCAAACATAACAAAGAAAACCAAACAAAGATAGTTAGCATATATAGGAGTCTATCTCCAGTAAGCACCGGAGTAGACCCCCAAAAAGAGGAAGAGTATCCTGATCTATATTCACAGCTATCAAAAAGGGTAAATAAACTGAAAACATTCATATATTTGGACCTCAAGACAAATCATTGTAAAAATAATACTTATAAGCCTTATGCCGTGGTCCTCATGTTGGTTCATTCCTGTAAAATGATAGAAAAAGATATGAAATTCATTACCTACTATATGAAGACATAAGTCATTCTGGATAGCTTTGAAGAAAGAAGTAGAAAAGTGATGATTGACTTGATTAGTATGATAGAAAGACTTGTGAAACAAGAGAAGAAAGCCAAAACTGTTTACTTCCACAACTTCTTAAGATTCGATGGAATTTTATTGCTTAAGCACCTTGCTTTTCATCACCCTAAATACAAGATTAAACTACTTATGCGAAACAATAGGCTTTATGAGTTATCAATCTATTCAGGTAAAGTGAAGTTATTCCTCTTCAGATTCCTTGAATTTACTCCCTGGTCGCTTCATAACCTAGCTATGAGTCTATGCCCCGATCATGGAGGCAAAAGCTCTGTTGACCACGAGAGTGTAAACGAGAAAAGTCTTGAGAAAGAAAAGAGGTATTGATAGAGTATATGAAGACGAATATCCTTCTCTTAGGTGAATTCATGCAAAAAGCACAAAACATCTATTGGAAGCTGTACCAGCTAGATATTGAAAGAAAAATCACTCTTTCATTTCTTGCTCTAAACATCTTTCGTCTGAGATTCTATAATGATGAGATATTTCCAATACACATTCCTAACCAAAATGAAGACACCTTTATTAGGAAGCTTAATAGGAGGTCATACGATTCTTATAGAGCCATATGGGAGAAACTTTACTACTATGATGTGAACTCACTCTATCCTTTTGTAATGAAAGAATATCCTATGCCTTGTGGTAAACCTGTATGGTATTCAAATCTGGAAGACATGGACATTGATAGCATGTTAGGCTTTATTGAGGCATATGTGGTATGTTCGAAGACAATCAAGAAGCCCTTTGTGCCATATCGTTCTAAGATGGGTACTATAATCTTTCCAACTGGTGATTTTTAGCAGTCAACTATAGCGAGGAGTTGAAGTATGCAGTAGGCCTTGGGTACAAGGTGGTCCCTATCTCAGGCTACCTCTTTGAGAGGAAGGAAAGTCCTTTTAAAGACTTTGTTAGGTCACTCTTTTTAAGTAGGTTAAAAGCAAGGAAAGAAGGATATAATGCTTTGTCCTATGTGTATAAGATCCTTATGAATTCACTCTACGGTAGATTCAGGATTAACCCTAAAAGCACAATCACAGAGGTGTGCAATTTCAAAAGGTACACCGATGTTATTATCATTCGAAGGATTTAAGACATGGGGGAATGCTATATCGAGTAACAACTTATCGTATCTACCATACTAATAAAGGAATGACGGAACTCATTGGAACCCACCGAAGGAACTCTGCTATCTAGAAGTAGCAGGCTGCTATCACAGCTCATCGCCCCTAGGATTTATATGTACTAAACCTAATAATCTCAAGGATGACTGCTACTAGACACTGACACAGACTCAGTAGTGCTAAGTCAGTCATTCCCTGAGGAATTGATTTCATCTTCAATCTCGGGTATGTTAAAGCTGGAAGATCAAATAGAAGGTTTCTTTCTTGCACCAAAAGCTTATAGTTACTACATCTGGGAAGGAAGCACAGTCAAAAAATAAAAGGGACTTGCTAACGATAAGGTCACTCCCGAATGGTTTGAGAATGTTTAGAAACTAAGAAGAAGGACAGGGGGCGTTAGGTGAGAAAAGCGAGAACTCTAAATTCTCCCCAAATAGGATTGCACCTGACACCGTCATTGGTTAACTGACCATTCTACCACTGAGCTACTAAGGAACAACGGACTTAAGGAAGCCAACTCTTGTTCTTTGGACCAACCTATGACCAAACAAAAAGGAGTTCGTCACCTCGACTATACACCGGGTAAAGATTAACGATAGCATGCCCCTCCCGGCCGAAGAGCCTTAGACAAGAATGCGCGATCAACCATCCATTCATTGGATTCATATTGATCAATTGATCTTTGCGTCCTGCTAGCTCACTAAGTAGACTCACTCTACCCAGGGGCAACAAAGGCTGAAACTCTTCCTGCCAAAAACAAGGGACCCACTTCTCATCCTAGGAGTTAGCAAGTATGAAATAGTCCCATCTCCGTCTCTCCGAGTTTCTACTACTAAGTAGCACTTCTGCTATTCAATCATAGAATCGATTCCTAAAAAAGCCCTATCTATATTATTACTAAAGCACTATCTATAGGCATTCTTGCTCGTTAGCGCTTTAGTTTGATTGCAGCTAGCGCGCCCCTTTTCTTTCCACTTTCTCCTAGTCAAGCTTTGAAACCCCTACTGGGATGGGATATTTGAAGAAGCGCATGTTTGGAACCCTATATACAAGGGGCTGGTCTCGATCCCGCTTGGTGGTGCCCCTCTAGATTATTGTTGACTCAACATTGATTTCGTGCTTGAGTTGGAGGGCTCTAACTCCATCCATCGAGTCAAGTAATTCACTATCGGAAATTCTTCCGCTGGATCTCAACTTAAAAGTCTAGTTGAATAGCTCAAGCTCTATATATTAGATGATATGTTAGTAAGCCCAAACCTGTACTACTATCGCTCAAGCACGCTTAACTACGAAGTTCTGATGGAATCCGGTGCATAGTATTGGTGTGATCGCACCCTTTATCACATTTGTACCTCATTTATCGGATTCGGTTTGAAATAATTTACGAGGATATCTCGAACAATTCATCTGCTAGCTAGTCACACCCTTCATCACATTTGTATATCACTCTGAAACTAATCTAGTTAAATTGAAAGCACAAAGTGTATTCAATAGTAAAAGTCGAATCTATGTCTATATTAGAGAAGACATAACTTGCTTCCTCAATTAATCTAGGAGGGGGCACATTTGTACCTGTATGACACATAACCCCATCAATCCAAATCAAAGTCTGCATCAAGCATTAATCCAATAGTGATTAAAAGTGATTTTCCAACACTAAAAGGTCCCATTAGTGTCCACAAAACGTTATCATTTTGTTTACCTGTATACTTACCTCATCACCAAACTAAAAAGATAAAGCAAAGTAAAATGATGCTATCATTAACATGAAAATATCATCAGTTTTGTACGACTAAACTCAACAACTTTCTAGAGTGCTTTTACAAGATTGTTATTTATAGAAAGCAAAGTAAAATGATACTATCTTTATAACAAGAATTTCTATCTTACACATTTTAGATTCAAAACGACGCCGTTTTTTACCTATGTGCACTATTCATTTTAAGCACTGTAGCACTGCTACAGTGCTGACCCAAAAAGAAGCCCAAAAAATTTACCCTAAAAATTGGCTCGGCCCAATTATTTTATTTATTTATTTATTTTTTAAATTGTTGGCACAAAATAGGGAGGAAAAAAATGTTACAAAAGTACCGACGCATTGACATAAAAAAATACTCGCGGTAACATTTCCGAATTAACTTAAACAGTGTCAATTTACACCATGAGACCAAAAAAATAAATTCGCAAATTTTAGATTCAAAACGACGTCATTTTTGACCTATGTGCACTATTCATTTTAAGCAATGTAGCACTGCTACAGTGCTGGGCCAAAAAGAAGCCCAAAAAATTTAGCCCAAAAATTTGGCCCGACCCAATTAGTTTTTTTTTTTTTTAAATTGTTGGCACAAAATAGGGAGGAAATTTTTTTACAAAAGTATCGACGCATTGACATAAAAAAATACCCGCGGTAACATTTCCGAATTGACTTAAACAGTGTCATTTTACACCATGAGACCAAAAAACTAAATTTGCAAAAAAAATAAAAAAAATAAAATTTAACGCGACGCAACAACGCGAAGACCATAAATAAAACTACTAACACGATACTAGAAATAAAACGACGGCGTTTTTAACCTACTTTCACTATTCATTTTAAGTTAGCCCAAAAATTTGGGCCGGCCCAATTAGTTTTTTTTTTCCTTTTTTAAAAAAAAAATTGTCGGCACAAAATAGGGAGAAAAAAAATGTTATAAAAGTACCGACACATTCAGATAAAAAAAATACCCGCGGTAACATTTCCGAATTGACTTAAACAGTGTCATTTTACACCATGAGACCAATAGTTTTTTTTTTTTTTTTTTTTTTAAATTGTTGGCACAAAATAGGGAGGAAAAAAATGTTACAAAAGTACCGACGCATTGACATAAAAAAATACCCGCGGTAACATTTTCGAATTGACTTAAACAGTGTCATTTTACACCATGAGACCAAAAAAAATAAAAAAAATAAATTTTTAACGCGACGCAACAACACGTAAGACCATAAAAAAACTACTAAACACGATACTAGAATTAAAACGACGGTGTTTTTAACCTACTTTCACTATTCATTTTAAGTTAGCCCAAAAATTTGGGCAGACCCAATTAGTTTTTTTTTAAATCGTCGGCACAAAATAGGGAGGAAAAAAATGTTACAAAAGTACCGACGCATTCAGATAAAAAATACCCGCGGTAACATTTCCGAATTGACTTAAACAGTGTCATTTTACACCATGAGACCAAAAAAATAAATTCGCAAAAGAGATAAAAAAAAAAAAAAATTAACGCCACGCAACAACGCGTAAGACCGTAAAAAAAACTACTAAACACGATACTGAAAAAGTAAACCCGCACTATTATATATGAGACCGACAAAATAAACTCGCACAAAATTAAAGGGAAAAAAAAGAATTAATGACACGCAACAACGCGCGAAAAAATAACGCCCCGCAGTAACGCGCAGGAAAAAATAAACTTACACTATTAAACAATAAAAAAACGCGCGAGAAAACAAAAATAAATAAATAAATAAATAAAAATAAAAAATTAACGCCCCACAACAACGCGCGAAAAATTAACGCCCGCAGCAACGCGCGGATATATTTGCTTGTTACGTTCATTACTTAAACCCGAATTGAAACATAACATGCATGTTGAAGCTATCTGCCTTTGGACAAAAGCAAATAATACAAATATAATTAACCTTTATTAATCAAAAGGCTAGATCATTTAACTACTCTAACCCACTATAAAATTCAAATACATAACATATATTAAATGCTAAACAGAAAATTACATGTGATATAATTGAGTCATGGATTACTTCTTTGCAT
>BQNB010153978.1:4057-15577 GCA_026074375.1 Tanacetum coccineum
AGGGTAAGCACGAAGTGTTTTAAAAACCTTCTCCTTTCGGGGCGAAGTTCGTCGAATCAACCCTCCTTATACCTCTCTGATAGTTTGTAATCTAAAGGTGAGCTGAATTCACAAGTGACACAACGGTTGATTTCGCTGTTTTTCAATTTTTTTGGAATTTTTTATTACTTGATAATAGAAGAAAATATTCACAAATGAAAGCGATAACTTCACGGGGAAGGGTCTTCAAACACTAATCTTCAAACGTACACAATAATCGTTTCACAGCCTCCCCGACAGCGGCGCCAAAAATTTGATATCAACTGAATTATACTTATATATATATATATAACTTAATATACATATATATAATTAAAATCAAAATATCAAATAATGAGAGAGAGTAAGTATTCTGTAAGGCTTCTAGAAAATTACTTTTATCTAAAGTAAAATCTAAAACCTTCTCGGGTCGTTTCCCGACTAGGCGTGAATTGAGAATCGAGTTTAAGTTCATGATCGCGTGTTTGAATAATAAAATTTTGATTTGGATTCTATCTCTACAAATAACATGCAAAAATAATAAAGGCAAGCTAAAAACGAATGAAATTAAGGATTTAAACTAAAAACGATAACGGGAATCAAAACCCGAGCTTTAAAAACCTAAATTATCAAATTTTAACCTTACAAATGAAAATTTAATTTTTAAATGTCCTAAATGATTAAAAATAATTTTAGAAAAAAGTGTTATTTTTTTTACTTGTATTTTATTTATTATGAATTAAAAACTAATTTAACCTAAAAATATTATTAAAAATATTAAACTAAATTGGAAAATTCTGAAAAATTCATGAAAATGCTTTGAACAATTCTAAGCCTAGGAAAAATAAAATGGTTCACACAGCTTATTGGAATAAGCTGTTAAAAAGCAAAATAGGGCTGAAAGGCTTAATAGCTAAAAAGGGTATAAAAGAAAAATGAGGTGAAGGTATAACGAAAAAGTCCCAAGGGCAGTTGGCAATTGAGTGGTGGTGTAAAAGGTGTTGGGTGTTATAAGGGGAGTCAACAGGTTCGAAAGCCCCTGTGGCCTCTCTTGTTTATAAAACATTTTTTGTTTTCTTTTTAAAAAGGTTATAAAATAAGCAAAAATGGAAAACTTTAAAAAATGAACTTTTTATAAAACTTGAAAATAAGCTAGAAATAAGCAAACTAAAGGTGACGGATTTGCATAAAAGCTAAAAAAGATTGTATAACATTTAGCTTAACTGTTTGGGCTTATATAGATTCAAATAAGCAAAAAGAAAACTTAAATAAGCTAAAGCAGACTTACATCTACACCTAATAAGCACTCATGAATGAAAAAGAAGCAGGCAAAATAAGATAAAAAGCAACCAAAAGCTTAAGGCATATACTAAAAAAAACAGTTAAAAAGGACTTTTGACAAACTATGAGCTAAGATTAAGCACTAAAAAGCTATAGAAAATAAGCTAAAAGTTTAAAAACAGATGAAGACTATAATTAAGGACAAAATTAAGTTAAAATAAGCACATAAGGAAAAAGACATTAAAGCTAGAAATCATAACATAAAAGAACAGACAAGCTACATATTTTTTGCTTTTTGGAATGAAAGGACACTATAAACAGCTTATTTAAAAGACTCAATAAGCTACTTAGAAAAGCTAACCAGCTTGAGACAGACCCTGACCTAGACCAAATAAGCAAAATTAACTAGAAAATAACACAATGTAATAAGCTGAAATACTAAAAGGTAGAAAAGACAGTGGACATATGAAAAAGGTTTTAAAGGACTATAAGACTAAATATTGCTACAAATAGATCAAATAAGCATTTGAAATAAGCAATAGACTAGAAACAGATTAAGACCCCCCTTTAATCTAAAGACTTCAAATAAGCTGAAATTAACAAAGAAATTAAAAGAAAAAAAAACTGGCAAAGGAAAAAATGAAAATGACCATATTCAAACTTGTTTTTTGTCTATTAAAAATGAAAAGGTATAAGACAAAATGACACAAAAGCTACATTTGGCAAACTACAAACTAAAGACAGAATGAGCTTATGATATAATAAGCTAATTTTAAAAAGAGCTAACCTAAATTAAGATAAGCAATTACCCATCAAAAGAATCTGCAACGCACTCAAGCTTCCTAAGAGCAAACACAACAACCTCCTACTTGACTGAGTTTAGATTCAATTTACTCATAAGGCTTTTCTAAAAAAAAATACTAACTTAAAATAGATGGATGTTGATCTATATTAAACTTATTTGAACACTTAAACATTGCACCTTAAGCATACTCTTGAGAATCTAAAAATCAAACAGTTTAGTGTACTTTTGAAATAGCATGCTTTGAGAATTTGATCAACCACTCTAAAAACTAAACATAATTTAATCTAAGCTTATTAAACTATCATTTAGATCTTAAATGAGCTTATGAAACTGACTTATAAACCAAAAATAGTTTTAAACCTAATTTGACCCATTCTAATCTCTTATCCCAAACACCCATTTAAAATCTTAAATCCTATTTTTAAGCTTAAACAGACTTTAAAAAAGCTGTAAAACATGAAAACAGATAAAGTACTATGCAAATTTAAGCTAAATAATCAACATGTCCAAATGTAAATTAGCACTTAACATATAAGTCACATCTTAAAAACCTACTTTGACTAAAACAGAGCATTTATTAATGAAAGACTCAAAGAAAACAACTTCTAAGCTACAAACTGAACAGTAAACCACATTAAGGTCCAATAAGCACAACTAAATGCATCAGAAAGAAAGCACAAATAAGCAGTTTAAGACAAGCTGTAAAGTAAATACAGCTAGAAAATAGAAAAAAATAGTACCATAAATCCTTTGCTCTAAATAAACAAGGATACAGATTCTCAAAAAACGAGTTTTCCTACAAGCTTCCCTTCATTTTTTTTTTTTAATCATAGATACGCTGGTAAGAAAGCATAAGCCTATCCAAATATATTTTTGCATATCATCCATATTAGCTTTTAGTAAATTTTAAGAATTTTTAGGAGTAAAATGTAACTGACTTATTCTGATTAGCTATGAGTAAGCTAATCAGAATAAGGAGAGCTTATTGAGTTTAGAAAACAGTTTGTTGAGGCTTTTGAACAAATGATTAAGTAATTTTGCTTAAAAATGTAAATCAGACAGAATTATGTAAAACATAATTGCATTAATAAGAAAAGGATTACATTGCTTTTTGAAAGTAAAATTACATTAATAAAAGAAAGAAAACAGTAAATAAAGTGGAAAATAAGCTAAAAACAAGCTACTCTACTCCTAAAACTAATTGCGTACAAATGAAGATTTCTAGCCCTATTTATAGAAAAGTGATATGTGTGAAAACACATATCCTTTTTATATTAAAAATGACCCATTAAAGACGAAAATATGCAAAAATGTGCTTGTATATGTTGTGTTTTGTCTTTTGTATCATGCAGGTACGGATATTGCAAAAATCACGAGAAAAGGACAAAAACCGGACGAAAACGAACACGGGAATGGAAAGAGTACGAAAAAGCCGAAGCCGGGGATATTAAGTTGATTAAAGACCAAACCCGAGCCCGAGAAAAGAAGCTGTGAAAGCCCATTATGGATAACGAAGCCCAATAAAGCCCAAAAACACTTAACAAAATGTTAAGTGTTAAAATTAACACAAGGACCAAAAATGCAAAGGCATAATACAACCTCAGGGACTAAATGTATCAAACTTCAAACCTGTTACAACATTTGGACTTAACTCGCAATAACACAATACAAAGTAAGGGACCATTCTTGCAAACTTTCCAAAGTTATACACTGGTCAAATAAGTCAACACCCGTTACCCTTTCGCGCCTAAAATCCATCTCCACTGTAGATCTTTCTTCCCCACTCCAATTACCCTGCATCCTTCCACATTTAATCCAATCCTACACACTCGCAACTCACTTAATTACTCCCTGACACCTCACATGCCACGCTGGCTAAATAGACACCTCCCATTGGCTAGAACACGTGGATAGATTAAATCAAGGGCTGAGATTCAAAGAAGAATAGGCGGTTTAATGGATGGCTAGGATTAAAGAAGCTAACACACGCCCTCTCTCACTCAGAATGCCCCCTAAAATAAATAGAAGAGAAATTTCAGCAAGTTTTTATCTAGTTTTTTTCCTTTAAGTCATTTAGTTAAATTGTAATTTTCATTACTGTCTTTTAATTTCCAAAGCTTTGTAATCAATTCAAATACAATTCAGTTTTAAGTTCTCAATTTTGTCTCAATTTTCATTTTAGTCATTTAAAACTACATAAGCAAATATATACTATTTCATTAATCTCTAATAAGCTACCTTAAATGTAGGTTAATCACATAAGCTTTAAAAAGCTAAGAGAACAGAATTTCACTTAATAATTCATCAATTCCACTCTCACTTTACTAAGCTCAACAAATTGGATGATAAGCAAACCTTGGATGAGCTTATAGATCTACCCAGCTTATCATGATAAGTGTTGAACTTTGAGAGTAAGCCCGCTAGTTTATTTAGTCCTTGTTTGACTAGACAAAGTTTCCAATTTCTATTTTTCCTTTTAAAGGCTTAAATTCCTGTATTTTTTACATTTTGTAGTTTATCTACTTGCTTAATTGTGCTTAAATTCAGTTCTGTATCTGCCTTAAAGTAAGTTAAATAATTTCAAATTCTATCTTAAATTTTGTTTGCTAATTGTAAGTTTTCATTAGGTTTTTGTTCTTATGTTAAGAAAATTAAAAAAAATATACATTAAGAGTAGGTTTCAGCTTATTTACTTCAACATATGCTTATTCTGTTTGCAATTTGCTTAAATCACTTTAGTTTACATTAAGCTTGATCTGCTTTAGCTTTAATCAGCCTTATTCAGGTTATATCTCAATTTATCAATTCTTAAGGAGTGTTTGGCATTAGGGTCCAAAAATCTATTCCAAACCTTGTTCTAGCTAACTTTTGATGCAACTAATCCAATTTCAAAACAGCTTGAATAACCTATAGGTTTCAAGTTTTAGGGTTTTCTTAAGCAAGATTTCATTTTTGAGTGTTCACGACTAAGTGTTCTCTAATATTCAGTCTTTCATATTAATCAAACTTAAATAACTTAGGACTTAATTTTCTGTCTTATAAGTACTCATTCTATTCTCAATTTGTAGTATAATGCAGTAGTAAAAAGTCCCTAGGTTAGTCATTTGTTCACTTAAGGTTTGCTCTTATTCTGTTCATTTACAATCAGTAGCAAAACAGCAGAATTATAGCATATTAAAGCCCCCTTTCCAAACAAATAAGCTATAATGGTTTCGAGTTAAGGATTTAAAATTCCAATCATAAGTTCTTCTTAGGCTAATGTCCATCTGTTTAAAAGCTAAACTTCAATTTAAAGCTTTTTAGTACTTAAAATAAGCTCTGCAAATAAGTACTTTTTCATTTTAATCAAGTTAAGAGAAAGTAAAAAAATTCATGTTTCACCAGCCTTATTCGTTAGCTTTATCTAGCTTAATCTAGTTCCAAAATTGATTTCTAATTGCTATTTTCTAGTACTATTATGCCATACTTGAACTGTATTTAAGCTTTTGAAGATTATCTTTTCATTTACTAGCTTAAAAATAATTCTTCAAAAAGTGCCTGGCCTGTTTTTAAAAGTCTGATTGACAAATTCTTATTAGCTTAATCTAGCTTTCATGTCCTTTTCCTTTGCTTATTTATGTTCAAATTCAGCTTATTTAAGTTTAGATTTTCAAATTGTGCTAGCTTTATTTTCCAACTTTCATTAGCTTATTGAGTTTAACAAAAAATCCAAAAACCAGTTTGGTACCTTTCTCTAAAATCAATTTTTAGTTTCTGTCACATTTCAAGAGCTTTTTCCCAGCTTATTCATACATTTCCAAAAATAAGTCTTTTACAAAAAGTTAATTTTTCTAGCTTGTTTAGTTTTTCCAAAAGAAAATTTTGAAAAAAAATTAAAAGGGGGAAGTCTCAGGTGAGGCAAGGCTCAAACCCATGACCTCACCCTCCCAGCCTCATCCACACACTCGTGTATACCCATTTGCCCTTAGGGGACCTTTTCTGGTTACACTTTACAACATTTAATATAAGACACTAGTTAAGCCCATTTAGCTTATAAGCGTATTTTGCTTTTTCCCAGCTTATTCAATAAGCTAACTTCCATTTTCTTAATTTTCTTAAATTCCTTGCATTTCAAGCTAATTCTGTAATTTTTTTTTTCCAATTTTAAAATTATCATTTATAGATTTTTTAATCATTTATTCATTAAAAATCATTTTTTAAATTCATTATAAAATAATATAAAGTCAAATAAATAAAAATTAATTTTTTCCAAAAAATTTCTTTTATCGTTTAGAACGTAGGAAAAATAGTTTGATCTTCGTAGAGTTATTTTTGAGTATTTTTCTTTATAACGCTCGTTTTCCGATTACCGTTTACGTTTACGCGCTCGTTCTTACTTTTCTTTCGTTTTTAGCATACGTTTCTTTTTATTTGCTTTTAATTAGTATAAAAACTCTTCAAAAATCAAATTTCTTATCCAAATCATTCTCCGAGTTATAAACGAAGTTTCAATTCACGAATCGTTGGGAATTAACGACCCGATCATTACTTACCGGTTTATTATACAGTATTTTGTGTAGGGATTACTTTAAATCTTTGTCCTCAAGGAGTTTTGGTAAATTTCTATTACTTTAATATTTGTATATATATTATTTGAACTACATCAAAAAGCCATGGGGCTTGGGTGTGTTTCTTCTGTGAGAAATTTAAGAGATGCCTTCAATCTTTAATCCAAGCCATCCATTCTAACTTCCTCTCCAAGCCTTCCAATCCTGGCCCTAGAATCTTTGTCCTTGTCCCATCAGCCAATGGGTCTTCTTGGGATTGCCATGGTGTCTTGTCTTCTTCTGAGGTGGGGTTTTGAGTGGGGTTGAGAGGGGTTTTGTCGTGGTGCAGGGCTTATTAAAAGGAATGGATGAATAGTAGACTATGGCGGGTAAAATGTTTATATGTTTTGGGGGTAATGGGGGTTAAGGGAAAAGGGACTAACGGTGTAAGGTTTAGGACCCAGGGGTGTAATTTGTGTAGTAAGGACTCACGAGTAATAACCAGCGGACTAACGGTGGTAAAGCCATAGGGACTAATGGTGAAGGTTTTCATTGGTATTAGTGGTTTAATAGTGTTAACGAGTGTATTATGTATAAGGCTAATGGGCTTAAATTTGAACCGGGATAAGATTAATAAGTTTAGGCTTTTATCATGGGCTTTAAGTATATAAAAGGCTTAAAATGGGCTGACATGGCCCATTAAACATGGGTGCCTGGGTTGGTCCAATATCTGTCTTTGGCTTTGACTTTCACGCTCTTTCCATTCCCGGGCTTGGTTTTGTCGGTTTTTGGCTATCCGTTTATAATACTTTATTGATATCCGTACCTGCACAGTCATAAATCACAAAACACACAAATACAATGTATTTTTTATATATTTTGGTCATTTTAGGTTCGTTTTTATAGGTAAAAGATATGTGTAATTAAGCACATACCAGACACACAAGGCTGGAATCACTGAGCTAAAACCATATTCTGCATACTCTAGCCCTCAAGGCTTCATATATGTGGACAAGTTGGGAAGAAACAGACTGATGTGTTCTCACGAGCTCTATAAGTTCAGTGACAGTACACTTATATCTCTCCATGATATTCTCAAAGACATGGCTAACAATTTGGAGATGGGTTATACAAGTGTCATGCCAAGAAGGAGATGGAGTAGCTTAGACAAAAAAGGACTCGCATCATGATAAAGGATATTGATCGTCAGTTGCTGGATAGAAGGTTGATGAGAAGCTTGGAAAAGTTCGTTGGAGGTGGGGAATACGGGGAAGATCTTTGCATGCTTCAGCGGACAATATGACTTTGTCATATCTTGTTCAACACTATAAAGTCATTCTCTTCGAATTTATAAATCTTGTGAATATGTAAATAAATAGTGTAAGACTAAAAAATAGGCATATATAGTGTTTGAGTACGAATTTTTAAGAATTTCTTAGTAGATTCAAATTTTTTCAAATTAACGTACCCAAACACCATATAATACCCTCATAAATTGAGGGGGAGCATTAAAATGTTCCTAATAAGGCTTATAATATATAATTTTAACAATTTTCTCCCAAAATAATTTTCATACATATTTGAATCAATTGATATCCAAAATATCAAGAGATTTGATATTTTTGATAAGGGGAGAAAATGTGATTAAAATATATAAAACTTATAAAATGTGATTTGAATGACTCCAGCTTCTTCCTCGCATGTGCAAAACATTTTTGGTTATCGATGCACATATGCAGGGGGAGCAATTTTGAAAGTAAAAAAAATCATCGAGGTACAAAACATTTTGATTTATATCACAAAGTACCTTGATTGATGTTTTCAAATGGTTTTAAGGCTGAGAAAAATACCAAAAGGCCAACCATGTATTTAATTAATTGGAGCTATAAGGTGGTTAGGTATAGGTGTTCGTTCCCATGAAACGATCCAACAAAACCGAGGATCTACCCAGTGGACATTCCATTATTAGAATAACAATCCTAGGTATGATAAAAAGGAGAAAAGTGAGAAAAGGAAAAAATGCGGACTAAGATAAAGCTAACACTGGAACAAACCCAACAAGGTGTTAGTGATGAAGTCTTGGTAAGCATTGAAGGGGCTGAAGAATGAAAAAGAAAAGTTAAGATAAAGGGTGAAAAGAAAGAAGCCCTCCTTACACTTAGGCAGAAACCGGGTCAATACATATGCTATGAGAAACACTAAGCTGTTGTCTGGTATTGAAGATAGTCATCATGGACCTAGTGATGCGATGCACAACCGTCTCTAGCTACCCAAGGTCTCTCAAAAGACTCTTGTTTCATTTCTCATAGAGATTACACACATTTCTATCGACTTTCTCACTTCGAGTTAGTTGGTATTGAAAAGGTGCTCTAGCCTCTGATTACTAAAACTGAAGTGCACTATTGAGTCTAGAGCTATAAAGAGATCATTAATAAATCTCACTATGACACCATTCCAATATATTTGTTTTTCATACATAGGAACACTATTCTAATATACAGGCTTGTCTACAACTGTGAAAACAAGTAATATCCTTAAGAGTCTCTACGCATAAATCCTTGTGATAATATGCCAAATATTAGAGGGATACTAAAGTATTCACAATGACGATGGAAATCCTTCTAGAGCCAACATTAAACAAGCTCTGCGGTAGGTGACTTGTGAGATCCTATATGGATCAAACTTGTGACACTAAATATCGATTCGGTCCAGACTATGAATTGAAGATTGATGAATTTTAAAATGCATAAAACTCTCGATGTGTCACAAAATCACTTTAGCAAGTGACACGTCGATTGATTTTCAAATAAATTTTTGATTCAATCAGTGAGACTTTGTCTTACTGGTTCACTCATACCGGTTTAGTCTACCTTGAGACGCTCTGGTAATGAGAACTGTCTAGTGCAGCGCGAAACCCCTGTCAAGGAGATTCTTTCTTTCATTCTTCCGAATTTCTAACGTGAACATAGGTAGTATTTATACTGATCAACGGGGAACCGTGGTTATTGCAACCATATTCGACGAAGTGACAAAGACACTTTCGTCAATACATGTTGTTTATCATTAACCCATTCATGCAGGTAATCCCGATGGTGGCAGCAGCTGGTTCAAGACAAGACAAGATTTCATAGCCACATGCTTCATACTTGTATCGACATATGTAAAGAAGACATCATAAAGCTCAAGACAAGTTTAAAGACTTTCACTACTCAGATACTGTACGTCATTTCTTGAAGTGAAAGAAGTAATTAAAGTTAAGAGTATCAAGAAATTTCCATTTCCGCTACTGATGATACCGCATGTCTTCCATGAAGTGACGAAGTGTTAAAGTTAAAGAATTTTAAGAAAGATGGCTACATAATCTTTCAAAATCAAGAAAAGTATGATCATGTCGGTCCGAAGGTCACAAGTACATAAGATGGCAAAAGATCACAAGATGATGATAAGAGATTATATTTGGTTGATGATCTCAAGAAGCTAAAGATCACATACAAGTCTAGCTAAAGGAACAAGCTCAAGCCTAAAGTCTAAAGATCGCTACGCATATCACAAGTTGAAACATAAAGATTCAAGACCTCGAGTAAAGACCACAGACATTCGTAGAATGTAGAGCTTAAGATTTTTGTAAAAGGATGTGACCTCCCTTAGGAGGAGATTATTAGGAATCGAGAAAAGACTCGATCGCACCAAATATATGTAGCTCGTAGGTCTTAGTTAGTTTTTAAATCCTTAAATAGGTAAATGAGCCAAACCCATAGAAAGCCCATAATAGGGTCCATGGTCGGCCACATGACTAGAGTATAAGTACCCTCTCTATAGCTTGGAGAGGGTGTTGATTGTTCACTTTCTCATTTTCACATAAGTTAATATTCTTTCTTCCTTTCTCTCTCTAAAAGTGTTCATCCTTCCACTTTGTCTCTCTAGTTCTTTGTCATTAGATTGTGAGATTAGATCATACATGTATTCTACACGTTATAACCCTTTGTAAAGACCTCTTTGATAGTAATTCCTAGGTGTTTACGCCAAAGTGGTAGAGGGTTGATCCTTTATCAAGCTTATGGTAATCTATATGCTATGACATGTAGTGATTGTTAATTTTTCCCGTTTCTAATATTGTTATAATTCATTATCCACCCGAGAGAAAGAGAGAATCCAAACACTTATCTGAGGTGCTAGTATATAATTTCTGTGATTTTATAACAAGGTTGATCTGGTTGTGCCATGAATTAGTTTTATTTCGTAAGTTAAATGCCCCTAAATTTGCTAATTACTAGGTGGAAAAGCTTTTTTGCTTGAGGACAAGCAAATCCCAAGTGTAGGGATATTTGACGAGGTGTTATTTTATACATTTTCTCAGGGTCATTTAACCCTCAAATTCATGCAAATATTCTCTATTATTGCACTAAATACTTTCTTTTTGTGTAATTAGCATTTAGGAAGCACTTGGATGGAATACACGTGACTTGGGCTCGATTCGGGAAGAAACAAGGCAAAGATACAACTTTTCCAGATTCGTGACCACCTTCGTGACGTGGTCACCAGAAGTGCCAAGAAATATAATTTTTGAAGATGTTTTGTGACGGTTCAGGTTGTGGAGACGGCGTCACCAAAAGCTCATGACGGCGTCACAAGCATAAGGTGACGGCTTCACGAGAAATCCTGACGGCGTCATGATCAAAGCGGTGGAAAAAACCATAAGTCATTATCGACGGGGTGACGGCGTCACAAAACCCTAGTGACGTCGTCATAAGCAAAGTTTTTAAATATACAAACCCATTATTTTCATAGTTCGTGTGTGGAAACTTGGAGAGTTTTAGATTAGCCTTTATTGACGAATTTTAGAGCTTTTTATGCCCTTTGTACTCATATACTCACATTTTGAATTGAAGT
>BQNB010153979.1:0-15577 GCA_026074375.1 Tanacetum coccineum
TCTACATATTTCACAACCATTAGACCACCTGTGATAATAAGGTTGGAAGACTGAGTCATAGGCATCGAGAACGCGTCCTCCATTTATTTCGGTGATCCCGACATGTCGGCTAAGCCAAGAAAAGAGGACTCGGTCGATTGCACGACCGAGTTGTGTGAGGTTGTGTGTGGGTGTTTTTAATGAATGATTTTTGTGAAATATGATTGGGTTTAATTGGTGATCGCGATTGTTTTATTACATTAAGTTAATTGTGAGGTTAGTTGTACAGAAATAAAGATGAGTTTGTGTTAATTCTACTGGTATGAAAGTGGAGACTGGGTCATGAGGTTTTCATATTACATTTAGCAGTTAGCAGTTAGCAGGAGCTAGCAGTAGCAGTAATCAGTTAGCATTAGCAGTTAGCAGTAGCAGTTTAATTTATAAAAGTGTTTGGTACAATAGAACCGTAATTTTAATATGTAAAATGACGTAATGCTAAATACTAAATGTTTAATCAAAAAGCAATAAAAATTGGTGTTTTTATAATTTTATAAATGCTAACTGTTTTTTTCGAAACGAGCTTTGTTATAATAATGATAAATGCTTCTCCATTCGTTTCAAAATTATTGTCCCCTGACAAAAAACACACAGTTTAAGAAAAATACATTTATAAATGTTTTCTCTTTCTTACTTTTTAAGAGAATGACAGTTTTACTCTTAGCTAATTAATTAAAGTCTTCTTTAAAGTTTGTAATAATAATTTCAAACAAGGGTAATATAGTAAACTTGATCAAACTTCATATCTATTTTTAGTAGTAGACAATTAAATTGGAACATCCCGAAAAAGAAATGTAGACAATAAAAATGGAACAGAGAGAGTAATTGAGTCGATGGCAGATAGATCGAATGCTATGAATGATCTGATCAATTTAGAGAAGATTGGGTCTATTGAATTGGCTCAAAAAGTGAAGCTGAAATGGTCAATTGAAGGCGATGAGAACTCAAAAAAATTTCATGGTTGTATTAATAAGAAGTGTAATAATATGGCTATCCGTGGTGTCATTGTTGATGGGCAATGGATCGAAGACCCTTTACAGGTACAAAAAGAGTTCATTTCTCACTTTAAAGAGAGATTTTATTTGCCTTCCAGAAACCGTCTTATGTTAGATATGGTTTTTCCAAATACTCTCTCTTCTGATCAAAGTTTGGATTTAGAGAGACCTTTCTCGCCTGAAGAAATAAAAGGAGTTGTGTAGGATTGTGGTTCGAATAAATCTCCTGGTCCGGATGGGTTTACTTTTAATTTTTATCAAAAGTTTTGGTATTTGATTGAAGAGAATGTGGTGGCGGATGTAAACCATTTTTATCTCCATGGCTATTGTCAAAAAGGAAGTAACTCTTCTTTTATTGCGTTGATTCCAAAATATACTGGTGCTAAGATGGTAAAAGACTTTAGACCTATAAGTTTAATTGGCAGTCTCTATAAAATTATTGCAAAACTTTTAGCGAATCGGCTAGTGACTGTTGTGGGTGCTCTTGTGAATGAAGTGCAATCTGCTTTTATAGCTAACCGTCAAATCTTAGATGGTCCTTTTATCTTGAACGAAATCATTAACTGGTGTAATGCAAGGAAGAAGCAATCAATGATTTTCAAAGTAGACTTTGAGAAGGTATTTGATTCTGTCCGTTTGGGATTTTCTGGATGACATTTTAATGAACTTCGGCTTTGGTTCTCGTTGGCGATTTTGGATACAAAGCTGCTTAAAATCTTCTAGGGGATCTATTCTTGTCAACGGTAGTCCCACTTCTGAATTTCAATTTCATAAAGGTCTTAAGCAGGGCGATCCTCTATCTCCGCTCCTATTTATTCTTGTTATGGAAAGCTTACACCTATCTTTTCAGAATGTGATCTCGGCCGGTCTTTTTAAAGGTATATCTTTAGGCTCTAATTTCCAGCTTTCTCATCTTTTTTATGCGGATGATGTGGTCTTCCTTGGTCAATGGAGCAACGCAAATCTCTCTACTATTATACATGTTCTGGAGTGTTTCTTTCGTGCATCTGGGCTGCGTATTAACTTGCATAAGAGCAAGCTCATTGGCATTGCGGTTGACTCCTCAGTGGTTCATGAGGCAGCTAATAAGATTGGGTGTATGGCTACTAAACTTCCCTTTCCTTACTTGGGGATTAATATTGGTGATCGCATGTCGCGCATAAAGGCTTGGGATAATGTCATTGAAAAAGTCTTATGTCGTCTTTCTAAATGGAAGATGAAGTCTCTTTCTATTGGTGGGAGATTAACCTTGCTTAAATCTGTGTTGGGTTCGACTCCTTTATATTACATGTCGATGTATAAAGTCCCCATTCAAGTGCTGAATAAGTTAGAATCCATTCGTTATCATTTTTTTAATGGAGTGGAGCATAATGTGCGGAAAATGTCGTTTGTCAAATGGAAAAATGTCCTGGCCTCTAAAGAGAAAGGCGGTCTTGGTGTGCCGAGTTTCTATGGGTTGAATCGCGCTCTTATTTTTAAATGGATTTGGCGATTTAGATCGCAAAATTCCTCTATCTGGTCTAAGGTTATTCAAGCCATCCATGGTGTAGATGTTGTTTCTGGTCGTAAGCCTTGTTTCTCGTCGAATTGGTATGATATCAACCAAATCATTCCTTCTCTTCAAAAACAAGGTATTGATCTTCTTGATTATATGCAAAGAAAGTTGGGCAATGGTGAGCATACGCGGTTCTGGGAGGATCCTTGGAAGGGAGGTGTTCCTCTAAAAATTTTATTTCCCAGAATTTTCTCTCTTGAAATGGACAAATCCATCTCTGTGGCATCCAAACTTGCTGATTCTAGTGGTTGTACGTCTCTCAGACGTATTCCCAGAGGTGGTATTGAGCACGCTCAAATGGAAGAGTTACATTCGTTCTTGGATAATACTATTCTGTCTGATATGCAAGATAGGTGGCGTTGGACTCTTTCTGGAGATGGGGAGTTTTCAGTGTCTACTCTTAGAGGCCTTATTGATGATAAAATTATTGTGTTAGTTCTATAAAAGTTGGTATAATTTATTACTGGCAAGATCAAATTCTCGCTTGGAGTAAATAAGCATGAATCTTTTATTCAGCCAACGCGTTACAAATCTCTCGGAGAGGTATTTGATGTAGTCCAATAGCTTGCTGCTTCATTGTACGTTGGCATGATAACCACAATCATATATTTTTTTACTTGCTCGTTGGCAATTCACCTATACTTGACAATATTGCAATGGTTCTGACATGCGTACGATTTTATGAAAAATGTTGAAGTTTAATATACATTTTAAAATGTTTACGGAAATAGTCTGTAGGGTTATCGGTTCGTTGCAAGGTGAAACCCAATCGCTGAAAAATAGTACTTTGCGTTATCGATCCGTTGCAAAAATAGTCCCGCGCGTTTCGCCTCAGCGCGCTGGTGACAAACCTCGTTAACATAAATCAACAATATATACAATTACTAAATAATTGTAGTATAAGCTTATTAACATACCCTTAATATGCATTTTATTAAACAAAAACTTTATGGAAATATGATGATGTTGGTTTGGTTATCACTTTGCAACGCAAGTTCAAACCACACCGCATAAATATTTTCTTATATTTTATATTTTTTAATAATTTTTTGTTCCAACTTTGTAAAACAGTTGTTTTAAAACAATATAAAAAATAGTAAAAAGTTTTGTATATCTTGAACCATACTTTAAAGTATGTTTCAAATAATTTTCTAGCTTTTAATTTAAATAATCTTTATTTGTAACATTTCAAATTTACAAGTAACTTCAATTGAAATGAAGACATGTAAATTGTAGTGAAATTCTCGCAGTAACAAGTGTTATCACAAGACTAGTTTAAACATATTTCATCATGCCCAATTGCCCATTGCTAAAAAAAAAATGCTTGATCGGTCGTAGAAGTTGTGCTATAATATTCAGCAACTTACCACTTTTAATAACACAAATAAGAATCACAATGTTTATTAATTCACGGGCTGGGTTGATTGCCTAAACAAATTTGGTGACTTCCTCAGAATTTAAATTACTAACTACTGTAAAACTTTGACAAGCTAGGAAGAGAAATTTATTTTATTTGTAAACATTACAGTGAAAGGGAATAAATGTACATGTCAATACATCAAAAAGTTTTAACTACCCTCGATCGCAAAACCTTGTTAATTAGTAATAATTACATTTACATAATAAGATTAAAAAAAACATAATAAGATGGTTTGTTTTTGAAATATCTATCGACATCTAATTCTAAACAGTCCTACAACTTAACAACATATTGTATCAATTGACCTGTACGTGGCCTTTCACCTTTCGAGCAATGAGCGGACAATTCAAACTTGAATTGTACAGTATAAAGAAAGAAAATCTATGTGGGTCCATATTTCAAACCACAATCGTGTCCTAAGAGGTTCAAAAATCGCAATAAATAGCCTTTGAACCGGTTATGAGATTCGAACATAAGCTTTGCTTAAAACTACACAACTCCTTGTGTTTTTTTTTTTTTTTGCTTACTTAATTGTAATATGGAGTTACGTGAAGGCAAATATGATGTTAGCTCAAGTTTGCTTCTGCTGCAAGAACAACAACCGACAAAAGACCAGTCAAGAAGCTTAGCTATATCATCTTCCTCCGCTTCATCATACGCGGATAAAAAAAACTTATGTCGACCCGTTTATTCTAGATACGTGTTGCACGATCAGCTGCCGGAGAATTCGAAATCACATAGGTCGTCTAATACTCATACAACAACCAGCGATGGCAGTAAGTCTTTTCTCTCTTGAATTTTTTGTGTCTAATTTCTGCAAACGATCGGAGTATATATTTCTGCGCTAGCTGAGTTTCCATCTAGCTTGAGCTCAACCAAGTTGAATTTGTGTTCATTTTTGAGAAAATTACATAAATGATCAGTTAATAACCTGGAAACGTATAATTATTAAGTCGAGCTGGATTAAACTTTCCAGGCCCATGTATGTGGCGTATAAATTATGATGTTGTCTAGATATCATACTTATTTATTGACGACGTCGTCAGCAATAATAAGTATCTAAAGAAAATTTGAACATTTATAGCATATAGCGAAACGAAAAATAGTACACGTATAAAATTAGAACTTGATCTAGAGGACGAGAGGAATAGTTTTACTGTTGCATGGCTTCAACATGCATGTTTCTATCATTTTACAAGTGTTGTGAATGACGCCGCAAGCATGAATTTGATGTAGTTACTGAAGAAAAGAAAAGTTATACCAAACAGAGGAGAAAGCCTAAGATGGATTCTGTAACAATGGAGGCCGTCCAACAAAATTTTGGAAAGCCGATAGGGGAAGCTTCCAAGAGACTTGGCGGTAAGCTCTTAATTTAAAATTACAACAAATACAAAAAATCTTCGTATTTGAAATAATCAATGATTATCCAAAGCCCAAACACGTAAATATGACGATCTTACTCGTTGCAAGTGTTTAAATATATTTACAAGTTTGTCGGCAAAGGGTGGACCGAGATAGGGTGGACAGAGATTTGGTGCTTATAAATGAATTTCACAGGAGATTTGTAACTTTGTGAATTTTAATTATAATTTTATTCCATGTTTTGTCGGTGCCGCCCATAATATGTTTGAACACCAAGCCGCTTTCAATATTGTTAGTTTACTTCAATTCCACTTTCGGTATCAAACTTACTTTAAACTTGTTTAATTTTTTTATTCTTTTTGCTTAGTATAAAACTCCTTATTTGGTGATTCTAAAATTTAAAAACACAAGTACTATTTGAAAGAGTTGGTAAAATCTTCTGCAGAAAAATAAGAGGTGTATAGTTGGTGTTTTTATTGGCGCGTAGCCGCATATATCTAAAATATATTTCACTCTCTATTTTTTTTTTTGGTATAGTTAGCCGCTCTACACTCAAGCGCATCTGCCGTAAGCTAGATATACCCAGTTGGCCAAAGCCACTTCGTAATATGAAATATAAGCATCCTAGCATATACGTTGTTGTGTTGCTACTGGTAAAGGTCAAGCGATGGAGTTGTTCAAGTAATCGTCATGGCTTTGCAGCTAAGTGGTGGATCTGTGGCAAGCATAGCGCTTTTGTCTCTGAACCAAATCTAACGATTGAACCACGTGCCTCCTCAATGATTTCCAACTCATCAAAAGAATCAGATGACTCCATAGAGACCTTGAATCCCATTTCGACGCCTCCACAAGCACGTTCTGATATGTTTCATGCGTTCCCAGAGAAGAACGTGTCCAAAGTTTCACAGGATATAAGGATGGTGACAGTGAAGGCAACATATAAAGATGATATGATAAAGTTTCGATTTCCGTTTTCTTCAGGGCTGTTGGAACTGAAACAACAAGTGGCTAGAAGGTTTATGTTAGAAAACACAAGACTTCATCTAAAGTACAGGGATGAAGATGGCGATGTTATACTTGTGGCTTGTGATGCCGACTTAAGAATCCTTATAATGCCATATTCTGCTACTACAGTTGGCAATAGTACTATAAGATTAATGGTCGAGATAGCTGATGATTAATATATATATCACACCATACATTCGAGGAGCCATGTGTATTCTATATATGAACTAGGGTTATAACCATTCAGTTTTGTCAGTAAAATTTGTTAAATTTATGATTTTGCAATATAACATTTTTCATGTATTAACTAACATCGAATGCATATAGAAGCAATCGCCACGTACTGCTGATTTCTGAAGATATTATCTGTTAGTCTCATGTTTAAATGTGTAAATAAGCAGCCATGTGTTGAATTTGACGTGTTTTTGCTTAGTATTTATGCATTTGAGATAACCTGCTGTTGACACAAAAACAAGACAAGCTAATTATATTGGGTTAGAGGGCGTTTCTTTTTTCCACTAATGCCTCTTATTAGGTGAGTAGTGGGCCTAAACATCTTATTTTATACACACACCAAAACCTCCCTCCACCCATTAAGAGACAATAGTGAAAAAACCACTTAATTCATATAAAAAAAGAAACAAGCCCTTAGTAATATACAACTAAATTCTTTACTGCTGACTATTACAAATTATTGACGGCCAACTATTTACAAAGCTATACTTGCTACCTCAAGAAATACAAAACTAACTAATGTGTCAAGGTGCGGATCAATGAATAGCATGATATGTCAATTATGTGGCACACACATCTACTCTATATATCATATTCATTCTGAGTAAGTTGATCGGAAATGGTGACGTGCAGCTTGGAACGAATCTGCTGAAAGCGAAACACTGAAAGTCCTTTAATTTGTTATATTATTTTTGAAAGCTGATGATTAATTGAAATAAGTACAAGAACAATCACACTTAAATTCGTTAGACAATGATAAACCCCGTAGATATAACTTTATTATTGATCACATTTATAGAGTACAAATGCATAACCTTAACCCTAATGGACCCAACCCACAAGTCGGGCTTGAGCCTAATCCATCTAATACTCCCCCGCAGTCCGAGCGGCGAAATCGCGAAAGCTCGGACTGGAGTAGTAAACTAGAAAAAGAGAAAAAAAAAACGAAACATTGACTTAATAAAAACATTAACGTAATAAAAAAACGAACCGGCTCGTGACCGAAGCACGAACAACAATATAAGATTGTGTGGATTTGTGACCTTAACACAAATCACGATTGTGTGTATTTGTGACCTTAGCACAAATCACCAACACAAATCATAGTTGTCTGGATTTGTTACCTTAGCACAAATCACCAACACAAATAAAACAACTATAATTTTTTTAATAAGTATACTAAAACAGAAAAAAATAATAAAACAAAACATTATTCCAAATCAGCTAAAATACCAAAAGCCATGATCAAGCTATTTTTGGTTTCTTCATCCCACTAATCATAAAATCATCATCAAATCCTTCATCCATGATCTTTCTTTTCTCTGGTTGCACAGATGAACTTTTAGATGACGTTGCTTTCTTCTTTTTTTATGGAAACAGATGACTTTTTCCTATGGATAGGTGTATTTGATAATTGAAGGGTTTTGAGGTTCATCATCGGATTCATTTAAACTTTTTTTTTGTTAAAGGGTGGCGGCTAGGGTTTGACGGGGACAAATAGCGCGTTTGGCGCGAGCTTCGAAATGGAATTGGTTTAAAATTCCTGAACCGGGACGTGGCGGTTAGGGTTTGACGGGGTGGTTTAAGGAGGCGGCTCAACATAGCCACCTAGGTCTGAGGATCAAACTCGCTCTGATACCATGTTAGATAATGATAAACCCCGTAGATATAAATTTATTATTGATCACTATTTATAGAGTACAAATGCATAACCCTAACCTTAATGGACTCAACCCACAAGTCGGGCTTTAGCCTAATCCATCTAATAAAATTACAATCTCAACCACATGCGAAAAAGAAAAACATACCCTAAATTGGTGAATATGAGCTCATGCTCAATGACCGTCGATTCAGCTGTTGAAATGGAAAGTGTATTCACAGAATCACAGAAGTTGTTAAACTCAGCTCTAGCCTTGAAAATCTGAACTTTGAAGACATTTTCTTCTAGTCACGTTTAGTTTCATTTAGTTGTTGTTCAAGCTTTCCTTATATCAAATCATGCCACAAATGAGTATCTCTACTGTACAATTGCTACATAGCCACAATACATTTAACATTTGAAGAAGGCCTAAGCATTGGAGCTCTGTTGGGCAACCAGCTGAACAAATACTTGAATCACAGCTTTCAGTTGTTGTGTCTGAAAAGTGCTCAATAATACCACTAAGTCTTCGTCACTAGCACTACAAGAAAAAGTAGAACAGGTGACCAAGTTTTCCCCCGGGAAACGTCACTAAACGACAAAAGTCCGTCCGACGTGGCACCAATTCTGATAGACTTTTTAGTCAAAGTATGAATATAGTTTCCCGGGCGACATGTCGCCCGGGATAACTTGGTTAAAATTTGACAAAAAAAATAACGAAAATCTTGGCGGCATTTTTTTCCCGCTCATTTTGCGACATGTCGCCCGGAAAACTTTTTATAAAAAAATTTTATTTTACGTGAATGATTAAGCGTGGTAATTAGTGGTAATTTACGTTCGTTATTTTTTCCCGGGCGACATGTCGCCCGGGAAACTTTTTTATTAAAATTTAACAAAAAATTATAACGAAACTCCTGGTGGCAATTTTTCCTGCTCACGTTATTACGTATTTTATTAAAAAATTTAATTATGCTTTTAAATCATTATTATTTATAAAATATATTTTATAATTATTATTTAAAATATATAAATACTAAAAAAACATTTCGGTTTCTTGTGTGGTTTTAAAATATGTGTTTAACATATAACTATATAAAAACTATATAAAAAACACTCCGTTTTCTCGGTTCGTTGTGTGGTTTTAAATAATAACTATATAAAAAACACTCCATTTTCTCGGTTCGCTCAGGATATGCACTACCCCTCTATAGTTGAACATGATATACCGTATACTTTTTCAAGATGCACATTCGTCAAGTAACACAAAAATAAACATTCATTTAGTTAAATATTATACATACCACTTGTGGTAACACAAGAGACTTACAAACAAACACTTAAACATATTAGAACGATAATCATACGAGACTTACAAACCAACGCTTAAAGCATACGAATTACATTCCAAATGACAAACTACCCCAAATTAAGTTTTCCCATGTTATTGTAAACTTTGTGAAATAGTCTAAATTAATTGTGTGTTGTTCCGGATGCATATACATATCTATCGCGTGAAGGTAAGAGTGATCCAGTCAATGTCATAGAGTTGTCTTATCAATGTTTATAAATTAAAGTTAAAAAATGTAGATCGCGTGAAGGTAAGAGTGATCCAGTCAATGTCATAGAGTTGTCTTATCAATGTTTATAAATTAAAGTTAAAAAATGTAAATCGCGTGAAGGTAAGAGTGATCTATATGTAAACAATCTTGCAGTTTGAAGCTATGGCTGATTTGGGCAAAGAAGTGTAAGGAAGGTGTGTGGCCACTAATGGGAAGCAAGAGTTCTCGTGGTTGATTAAGCGTGGTGATTAGTGTTAATTAACGAGCGTTTGTTTATCCCGGGCGACATGTCGCCCGGGAAACATTTTATTAAAATTTAACAAAAAACATTGAACGAAACTCCTAGCGGCAATTTTTCCCGCTCAGGTTTCCTGGGCGACATGTCGCCCGGGATTATGTATTTAATTAAAAAAATTAATTCTGCTTTTAAATCATTATTATTTATAAAATATATTTTATAATTATATATTTTATAAATAATAATTTATAAAGATACTTATAAAATATATAATTATTATTTAAAATTTATAAATACTAAAAAAACATTTCGGTTCGTTTTCTTGGTTCGTTGTGTGGTTTTAAATAATAACTATATAAAAAAACACTTTGTTTTCTCGGTTCGGTCAGGATATGCACTACCCTTCTATAGTTGAAAATGATATACCGTATACTTTTTCAAGATGCACATTCGTTAAGTAACACAAAAACAAACATTCGTTTAGTTAAATATTATACATACCACTTGTAGTAACACAAAGCGACTTACATACAGACACTTAAACATATTAGAACGATAATCATACGAGACTTACAAAACGACTCTTAAAGCATACGAATTACATTCCAAATGACAAACTACTCCAAATCAAGTTTTCCCATGTTATTGTAAAGTTCGTGAAATATTGCGGCTGAATTAACTGTGTGTTGTTCCGGATACATATACATATCCACCGTTGCCTCGAGTACCGTTATCTTATCAAGCAAGTGCTTGCAGTTTGAGCACTATGCATTTCTTGAAGTTTCCAGAGAATAGCTTGGAGGTGTTGAAGCTCCTGGAGAATAGCGTGGAGGTGTTGAAGATCCTGAAGAATAAATTGGAGTCGATGAAGATCCTAGAGAATAAATTAGAGTCGTTGAAGCTCCAGGAGAACCAACCAGTAGACGGACTCGTTCCTCCTTCCACAAAAAAATTACATATGATAGTGTTTTCGCGAGGCTGTTAAAGAGTAAAGATAATAAGTTTTAACAACTAACCACATTATTTACATATTACACAAAAAAGCATGTGATTGTTCACCTTTGATCGTGGACATGCATAGTATAGTTTACCACGGGTTTCATGTATATACGATTCTCACATAACTACATCTCTGGCTCCACAATGACACTTAAAAGCTTCATATAGCACTATCTTCACCATAATAACAGTGTGATATGTTTGTGGTTGTGATGGTAAGAATGTTTATGATCTGTGGGTGATTGTGAGGATAATATCTGCTTTTATGGTAAAAACAGTTTTTTGGAGGGAGTATTTGGCGGAAGTATTTGGCGATAGTATAGGGCTACAGGAGGATTTAGAGGGATTTTTTGGCGGGAGTATAAGGCTACAGGAGGAATTGGCGGGATGTACAACGATAGCATATCGACTCATCCGTTGAAAATATGGATCGCGCAAAGTTAAGAGTGATCCAGTCAATGTCATGGAGTTGTCCTATCAATGCTTTTAAATAAAAGTTAAAATTTGTAGATCGTGCAAAGTTAAGAGTGATCTAGTCAATGTCAGAGAGTCGTCCTATCAATGTTTTTAAATATTATATGTACTGCTGTATTTATACCCAGTAAAATTTCTAAACAATATCTGAGAATATACCATTTGATCTTCAATTGGCTATCATGAATAGACTTCCAGTGAAATCTTTACTCAAATTTCGTACAGTTTCAAAGTCGTGGAAGTATTCCATAGACTGTTCTGACTTTGTTCATGAATACAGTTTTCGTGAGAGCAATAATTGTTGTTTATATTTAACCTTTAAGCAAACTTTTGAAAGTGTTATATGCTCGGTAGATGATAATTTAGCACTCTCACCCGTCGTTTCCAATTTAAATTTTTTCAATCTTATACCATTTGCTACATCTGAAGGTATATGGTGTTTTTCATATGGGGAAAACTCAATGCTTTTAATTTGGAACCCATCACTTAAAAAATCAGTTCGTATTTTAGTCCCCAATTACTTGTTAGAACCTGACTCACCCAAAATGTTATTTGGTTTTGGTGTCCATCCTGTCACGCTAGACCCAACACTTTTGAAGATAAATTATCCATATTATGGTCAAGGTCCATGGTATGTGTTAGTGTTTACATTAAGCTCCAGAACTTGGTATAAACTTGATAGTTACTGTTTACCACGTGAATCTATAAGAATTAAATGATCAGGTCAAGCTGTTGTTGGTGGAAAAATATTTTGGGTTGGTTCAGAGAAGTTATATAGTGATGATGGTATTTCATACAAAATTTATATGTTAGTTTCATTTGATTTGATTACTCACCAATTTCAGGTAATAGACATGCCTGAAGAGATGCTAGTCGGGCAATATTTACCTCCTTACTATATTTCCCAGCTTAGAGACTATATTATAATATCTGGCAGTTTTAAGTTTGTTGGCTTTAGTATTATATATGCATGGGAGCTACAAGTTAATGATGGTGAAGTTTCATGGTACAGAAAACTATTCACCCTTCCATACCCAATTGAGCATGATCTCAAATTAATTGGATTTACTAAAGATAATCAACCAATAGTTGAAGCTTCATTCGTCCAACAATTGCATCAGTCACTACAAGTGTTCAATCCAACCTTTCAAATTTTTCAAAACCTTATTGTCGAATCTAACCATGGATCATTCTTCATTGGCCTCTACAAAGAATCACTAATTCTTCTTAATGTTTAATAACTAGCGTAGGTTGTTTTATCAATTTAATTTTTGAGTTAACATGCATTGTCTAAGTGTTTTGTTAGTAATGTATTTTTAAATTATGTATTTTATTTTTAGTAGATTGGTAATGCATTTTTAAATTCGGCCATGTCATTTTATTTTTTGTAGATTGGCCATTTTATTTTTTTGTAGATTGGTCATTTTATATTCAAATATTTTAATAATATTGTTGTTATGTGTAGTTTTTATGTTATTTTTTAACCTAGAAAACACCCGCCAAAAACTTATTCTCCCTATATAAGCATCTATAAATTTAAGATAAAGCGGACTACTTGTCAGATACTTTACTAAATCGCCTGTATTTTGAAGTGATAGACAGCATTGTCGTTGAGTTGTCTTATCTGTTACAGAAAAAAACATTTGTGTTGTCCAACTCTCTTAATTTTTTCAAAATTTTCTCTTATAAATAGCCCTCACCATTTCCTCAATTTGTCACACAACTTCTTATTCCAACTCTCTCAAATGGATTCCAATTTCAATAACAAAAATGAACCATGGGAATTCAGTCTAGATATAGATGATTTTGATCTTCAGTTAACACCCGTTGTGCGTTCCTATAGTAGCACACATGTTGAACCATCTCCCTTAACCCCAAATCCAGTTACGATAATACCCGGTCCTGCGGGTATTGTTCAGCTCTCTAGTAGCACACGTGTTGAACCATCTTCCTCAACCTCAAACCCAGTTAGGATAATACCCGGTCCTGCGGGTCTTGTTCAGCGAGCCAAGCTGCTTAAAGAAAATGTATTTATTCTTGATCCGGATGGGGCTTTAATGTCGACACAAGATTATATGCAGAAAGTTGTTGAGGATGTGGGTGAGGATGCTGATTTTAACAGTGGGGCGTGGGTTAGCGCCACTAACTATGTGAATGCATTTGGTGGCACTGTAACTGGATGTTTGGGAGACATCGACAACTTTCTTAAAAAGGGAAAACTTGAACAAGTTGTTGCAATCGTCAAGTCTTGTTCTTCGAATGCTCTTGGAGATTTAAATGTGACTCTGAAAGATCTATCGGGTACAGTACTTAGAACAATAAACTACAAAGTCCTTAATGTGGGTAGTTATGGAAAGGATATTACTGTAAGAGCTGATATGATACTTGCTAATGTCTTAGTTTTTACTCCTAAACCAACAAAGCATTACCTTAACATTACAAAAAGAAATGTGGTTGAGGTTTTCCGTAAGGATACAGTTCTTGGAAGTGGCAGTGGTTAACCTTAACATTATTGTGTAATTTTTTTATTATTTATGTAATGTTTTTATTATATATGTAATGTTTTTAGTATATATGTAATGTTTTTATGACATCTAGCCCTCTTATGAAATAAAAAGCAATTGATTCTCCTTATAAAAGCATCTATTATCGTCAATAACATGTTAACTTATCAAACACACACACACACACTATTAATATGAAGATGGTGCCATATGAAGCGTTTGCATGTAAATGTGGAGCCGGAAATGTTGTTATACGAGAATCGTATCAATCCAAAACTCGTGGCAAACTATACTATGCATGTCCAAACTCCAATGTAAATAATCATTGGTTTTTTTGTGTATTATACGAAATTATATGGTTACTTGTTAATAATTGAATTTTGTAATATTGAACAGCCACGCCAAAATTACTAGGGATGTGGATTTTTCTTATGGAAAGAAGAACGAGTTGGCCTGCTAATCAATTCTCCTGGAAGTTCATCTACAACAACTTTTTCACAAGGAACTTCATCAACACCAGGTTTTTCTCCAACACCATCCACACCTCTAATCTATTATAGGGGATCTTCAAGCAATACAGAGTGCTCAAACTGCAAGCACCTGCTTGGAAGGATAAAGTTACTACATGCAACATTTGAAATGCATAGGCATCCAGAAAAACACACACTTAATTCAGCCGCACTACTTCATGATCTTCACGATGACATGGAAAAACTTGGTTTCGAATAGTGTGTAATTTGGAAGTGAATTTGTATGCTTCTTTTTTTTAACTGTTACGGAGGTGACTAATGTATGAAAATGTTTGTTCTAAATTTCTTATATTTGAAGGGCATTTATATTGGGTGATAAAACCTTTGTTAGAGACTTGTCAACTCAAAGATTATATATTGTCATTGAATTAACAACTCATGTAAATCGCTACAAATACAAGGTGATCTAGTCAAATCATGTAACAGAATTTTCAAATCATGTGCATACATTATATATAACTTGTCGGCACATTCATAAGAAATTCAAAGAAATCAACGGAAGAATATTACCCAAAAAAACAAACATATCAACGGACGAATATTTATAGAAATTCAAAGTAATATACAATATTATTTCACTCAAAGTGTTAGGATTTCAACATACAACACATACAAAATTCAAAATTAATCATAACCACATTCTCTAGTATCCTCACACCTACACATATAAAACCTTTCACACATGTCATTTCTAACTCTCTCAAAAAAGTGTTGAGTATTACCGTGCACTACTGGCCTTATTTCTGAACACAAACAAGAGATTAACCAACATGTGATGACTCTACAGTCTGAGAAGTTGGTTTGTTGAGGGATATCTATACCCAAACCATCATTGTATGAATAATAAAAATTATGAGGTGGTCTAGTTTCATTTAAACAACCACGATCTGCCAAAATGTTATTAACCACGGGGGTCCAACATTGAATTAGTCGCGAAGGATTTCCAGCAACATGTATGGGCATAAACACCTATAAAGATAAAACCAAATAATTAAATACTAATCATGCATAAGTTGTATTAAAAGTT
>BQNB010153980.1:2951-15577 GCA_026074375.1 Tanacetum coccineum
GCATTCTTACGGGGAAAGTCTTGCGGTCCTGCATAATATGATTTATCAAACCTATGAACTCACCAACATTATTGTTGACGTTTTAAAGCAATGTTTTTCAGGAGACCAGTAAGCATAAGGTGCCAAGGATACATTGGTGATTTTGTTTTGGATGTCATACTATAGATATGGTTGCATTATGTTTTGGGAAACTCTTGTGTTGTGAACCAGTATCTTTGTAATAATAACAATGATCAAGTTAAAGCTTCGGGCTATTTGTATCAAACATTTGTTAAATCCAATGTATCAGTTTTAAAACTACTTTTTGGTCGTTCTATATATATCTTGTGTTATTGATCTATGAAGTAACACGCCCCGGACCCTTATTCCGCTGCGACCCAATTTGGGGGTGTTATAGATTGGTATCAAGAGCCAAGGTTATAGAGAACCAGGTCAAATGTTTTTGCTGGACTATATCCATTTTCAAACATCAAATTCATACAAAGGGGTTTTACACGGGACATACATATGTGCATACATTCATGCATACACTACTTGTTGCATTAGTTGGTTGGACTAGATGCATTCATAATTAATATATATGTTATGATATAAATGTATATTACTATAAGAGTCTTATATTAAATACTAATATAAGCTATTTTGAATTTTCAGATTCAGTCATGTCAGATTCGGATGAATCGAGGGTTACATACACGGAGGTTTCCAGCCCATTTGAGGGTTTTTTCAGACATAGGATCACCAAGAGCCGATGATCATGAGTACCTTAAGCTGCATGGGATTCTAGAGGACCCATACGTGGAGGCCGCTCTTCAGGCCCCACCCTCTCCAGATTACGTGCCCGGCCCTGAGGAGCCAGAGTAGGCACCACCTTTGCCATATTATGTTCCAGGCCCAGAGCATGCTAATGATGAGAGTGTTGCTGAGGATCAACCAGATGCTGAGGATGCCTCACCCACTGCTCAGTCACCTAACTATGTCCCGAAGTCCGATCCTGAGGCGAACCCGAAGGAGGATGACGATGAGGACCCCGAGGAGGATCCTGTCGATTATCCTGTCGATGGAGGAGATAACGGCGATGACGAGGAGGGGTCATCAGAGGATGATAAGGATGATGATATTGACATGGAGGCCGATGAGGATGAGGAGGAGGAGGAGCACTCAGCTCCTGCCGACTCTGTAGTTGTTGTTGCTTTACCAGCTACTGATCAGGCCCCATCTGCAGAGGAGACAGAGCCATTCGAGACTGATGAGTCTGCGGCCACACCACCACCACACCCTGCATATCGTGTGACAGCTAGGATTTCTATTCCAGCTCCAGTACCTACGCCAGTATGGTCTGATGCAGAGGTTGCCAGACTTCTCGCTATATCTACTCCACCATCATCACTACTCTCCCCATGGTCTTCACCACTTCCACAGATACCTTCCCCAAGACTACCACTATCACCACCCTCACTTGTGTTATCACCAGCACCACCTCCTATCCCCATTCATTCATATCGAGCGGGGGGGGGTATGTTGATTGATAAGAGTGAGGCCTGCATCTAATTCCCATTTCTCAACCATTATACCATCTTCATACTCTCCCCCACCATACCAGATCCACCATCATTAGGGATACCACCACCCTTGCCCATATCAGTTCCTACTTCATCACCACCATTGCTACTTCCCTCTGCTAGTCGTAGGGAGGATAGACCCGAGGTTACCTTACCACCTCGGAAGAGGTTAGGTATCGCTCTTGGTCCTGGATACGAGGTAGGAGAGAGCTCATCTGCTGCTGCTACTAGACTAGCTAGAGGTATTAGGGCAGATTATGGCTTTGTAACTACTATGGATAGGGAGATCAGGCGTGATCCGGAGAGAGAGTTTGGATATGGGATCAATGACTCGTGGGACGAGATAGTTGAGACCCTTCAAGGGGCACCAGTTAGTACTGACACGGAGTTGGGTCGACATATGACAGCATTTGAGACTAGGGTTAGGCAAATACGGATGAGATCTATACGAGGTTAGACAATGAGCAGAGCCAGAGACAGCTATTGGCTGGTCGACTCAATATGTTGTTTAGAGATAGACGAGCACATGCATATACAAGTCCATCATATTGAGACAGAGCAAGAGGAGAGTCGAGAGGCTTGGAGTCGATCGATGGATGCCGAGTGAGTCTAGCCCCTCAAAAGGTTATGTCACAGCGCACTACCGTACTGGGTAGAAGTCAGGAGATTGAGAGGAGAAATGACAGCTGATTGCAGGAGACAGGCATGATTTAGAGATGCTGAAGGCATACCAGAGGATATCTGCAGAGATGAGAGAGTTGAGGACAACTGATTATACTCGACAACCCCCCCCCCCCCCCAGCAGCTATAAAACACGCACCAACAGAAAGTGTTGCATTCGTTGACAGGTGCCAGGTGGACCGACGCTATCAGGGATAGGGAGGCAACGCCTAAACAGGACAGGTTAACCACACTGCAGTGGACTGCTGCAAGGACCTAGGCTGGAGGTCTTTGCCCAGCCAGACTGCCAAAGAAGCCAGGTTCAGTGTCATAGATTAGACTACATTTTATGGCAGTCAATTTGAATATAGTGTCCTAATAAGTAATTTATGGGTTGAATCCCGGCGTAGTAAGGCTTTCGGGGTTGTTATGGTTTATTTTAGTTGTAGACCTAAGTCAGTTATATCTACAACTATTTGTGGTATCTGAAAACCATTTCATGTCATATGTACATCTCCCTAATTTATACTATGTGACAAAGGAAGTATTATGAAGATCACGTCTGTCATCGACACTCGATTAAGAATGAATGTACAATTTAGGTTAAACTCATTATTTAGAATATACATACTCACATGTAGTATACTTTCCACTTAGTATTTAGAATTATGAACTCTGACTTATTGATTTCACTATGTATATGTTCAATCGTCCTGTGTTACAATGAAGATTTATGTTCACATCAACCGGGTATTGTTTGTGGATACAAACATTGATACACATTGAAGAAAATGTGCATGCACAAACTGAGCACAAGTTCAACATTCTTGATACACAACAACCCGAGCCACCACAGCAACCACCCACTCACAACGCTTCACTGAATGCCCACCAGAACGTAGTCAGAAGCTTGGCACAAGGTCTGACCTGATCCTTACCTCTTGACTATGGCTATGCACACGTAAGACGATTGCCGTACTGACCCGGAATGGCGAAGACAGCCACACTTCGGGAACATAGTTGGAGACAAAGGACTGAATGCTCCGATTATATTCTTCTGACCGTATATTTCAAACAACTCAGAATAATTCACCAAGATACTCATACATACCCTACGACCGAGCCAGTTCTCCACCCCTCAATCCTAATAATCGGAAAGAGCCTGAGGGAGTTGTTGAAATTAACTCAATGGTATTGTAAAGGATGAGAATGTTTCCGCATAAGCAACTACTCTAATGGAAAAACATAAGTTTTTCCACTTGTACCTTCCTAGCAGTGCTCTAACATGGTGAATTCAAAGTTTTGGACTGTCATCATTGCGAGTTTGCATATGCAATGACATACGGCTAATCTGAGAAAGAAAACAATGCACTCGACAACTGCTATTGATCTCAAGGAACGAGATGAAAAAACACGACGGCGAATTAGTTACTCATGAACTTCAGAAAGTGACGGACTATCGTATCAGATAGCTGAATCAAATCCACTGTTCTCAGGACCAGCAACTAATCTGTATGCCTTAGGCAATTTTTCCGGAGTAGTCCTGATAAGATTGAAAGGTACGATCGCGGCATCATTACACACGACAATGATCCATGTCACCACTATTGTAGCATCAAAAGCCGCAAAACCATGCAACTAGGACAGGTTCGACCAACATAGGCAACTGAACAAAGGATAAAGCACAACAGCATCACCATTGCTGAAATGACAGGAGTCATAGAAGTACACCACAACGTAAGTTATGAACAACCACCTTCCGAAACAATCCCAAACCAACAACAACAGAATTCAAGATACAGAACAACTAGCAGGGCCTGACTGCAGGACTGTAGAAAAACAAAGCCAATAACGGGGGATCTAAACTCCTCTATGCGCTAAAATGAAATCTATCACCAAGACGTGTCCGTGTGCTCACTAAAACATGCACAAAAGCACACAAAGTTTGTGACCAACTCATCATGCACTCGTGACATAGGAGTGTGGAACATAGGCCAACTTCAATTGCTCACAAGTCGCTGAGTGGCAAACTGGGTCTGGCAGAATACCTACTTGCTTTGAGTGTGGATTCAGGGATCACTTCTTCAAGATGGAATGTACCAAAAGCTACTAAAAAACAACAAAACCTGTGGAAAAACAGTTGGTCAAATAGCACCAGCGAGCACACATGGCCCAGCCAGACGTGTAAAGCACTGGGACATGCAGGGACAAACCCAGATTCTAATATCGTGACGGGTATGTTTTTCCTTCTCACACAATCCGCTATGTGCCTTCTATATTATTTGATACTGGGACCGAGATAGGGAGTTTTGTCTCTAATGTATTAATTCCCAAATTGGCTATCACGGCCATCAACCTAATACCCACAATATGATGTCGACACGTCATGGCCAGCACGTAGAACTGAAGGCATAACTACGGTGATTACATAAGCACTGCGTATGAAACCATCTCGTGGATGCACATTAAATCAACTGAACCAGCCATTCACCATAATATAATGCCCGTAGAACTTGGAAGTGTTCGCGACGCTATACAATTGTAACGGATTGGTTGGCAAGGTACCAAGCCAACATTGAGTGTGCCGAGAAGATTGTTCTATCCCATTGGGGCAGTAGGATCACTTAATTACGCTCATGCGTTGACGTAAAAACAAATGAAACATGGAGCGCGATCACCGTGGAGCACGACAAGGCTGACGTAACTACACATCACTCTAATTGCGGGACTTCATACTCCAAAACAACAAGAAAACATGCTTAAAGAGGATTGTCTAGTTCTGTTTATGTACACACTTGTTCCGCTCTACTGATAATGATGGGTATGACCAGACAGTCAAGAGAATAAGCGACTTTGAGTATAAGAAACCAACTAGTCTCGAGTACGTTCTTTTAGGAAGTCTTTCCTAAAGGACTTGACGGCTCTTCCTCTGCCGAACTAAGTGGAATTTCAACATCATTATTGTAAACCTGGTTGCAACTCGCACCCTATAGCTCGGACGCCTTATCGATTGGCACTTCTAAAAATGAAAGAGTTCATGTCACAAGCCATAAAAGAACTATCGGACCAAAGTCTTTAATAAGACCTCATTCCTCACCCTGTGGAGCTCCCGGTACTTCTGTTTGTCAAGAAATAAATGACTCGATACATTCCGAGAAATGCAATGATTATCAGGAAATGAACAAGCAAACTGGTTAGAAGACGCCATTATCCCACCAAATGAATTAATGATTTAATTTGATCAGCTTTAAGGGTAAGCGTGCTACTCGAATATACGACCAATAATGTCAGGTTATCAACAACTGAGGGTTTAAAAGGTAAGACGACATCCAAAAATCGCCTACAGAACCCGTTTTATGGCCATTAATGAATTGATTCAAGTTACATGCCGTTTAGTATGTGACTACACCACCTCCCGAATCATGGACCTATAAATCGGTGTGTGCAAACCATATCTGATAAATTCGTGATTGTCTTTATTGATAATATAGAATGATATTTCAAAGCACCAGCAAGAGCACGAAGAGCACCTAAAGCTAATCTTAGAATTTGCTTAATAAAGAGGATTTTTTTTTATATGATTCAATTTTAAATTTATATTTGCCGACTCAACCAAAAACAACACTTACATGTGCCAGTGGAAGGATACCCCGAGTCGTGGTAGTAATTTTCCTGGTAAGTAAGGTGTCAACATTCACTGAGAACCGAGGTTAAATCTAATCAATTTAAACTAATATCTTCGTTATCTAATCTATGTTTAATTACTATTCTCCTCCACTGTTAAACCTATGTCAGTCTAAAATCCTTAATTCTAATGGAAAAGGGGGTTTTCATCCTAAAGACTGGCAACGTTTTGGTATTATGGTGACTACAATAAGTCAAGAACCTCATTTACCCACACAACTAAATTAAGCAAAACTATAAAGCTGACCGGGTCGAACCATATATAAAAAAAAAACTATATTAACCCTTATAAATCCGCTTACAAACATTGTTTGTTTATTAAGTGCAATGATTTCATAACTCTGCTAGGTGGCATAACAAACTTCACGACTTAGGTGCACTTTACATCAAAACACTAAGACTAGACCCGTTAAATTCTGTCACAATTAAAGCATCCGTATAAAGCATCCTTATTTTGCTGCATTTATACTATATCTTAGTGATTAAAGTCAATGGTGAATACTTTGTTTCCACCTGACTCATAGAGACTTTACCCACTTACCGCATACTAGTCAATCTATACACTACGTAGACCCCTTGTCCAACAATCCTCATGGACTAGCCGCTTATTATTTATAGCATGTAAACAAGGTCAACAACCTATCTCAGTCAACACGATGCAATAAAACCATTGGCAATTAACCCATTAACTAGTAAGCCCGACGCTTATCGTCAGACATAGACTAAGAAGGACAATATTATATGTAACTATTGATTCTAGTGGTATAAATTACTATAATCGCCTATGCCAATCTCATTTTCTCTCATGTCTTCGCTACACAATCCATTCTCATACAAACTCATCCCCTTAAGTCAATTTGTTTCAGCCCTCTACACCAAAAAATGATATACTCACCACCATCCCCACACTCTAACCATTCTTGTCCTAAACCAACCATATAGCAAATCACATAGTACTATCCTTTTCTCTCTTATGCAAGGCTATAATCAACCTAATCAGAGAGCTATGATTATCAACCCTTCTCATACCTCATCCACTTAAACCCTACATCAAAACTACAAGTATAAACGCCTACATAACCTATAACGACCGTTCTACCAGAAGTAATAACTCCCATGAACAACTCACATTCCTTAACATGTCCAATCGCTACTTGTTGTACTCACTCGTCCCCTATCATTACGCAACATAGGCTCCCAATCTGTATACATCAAAACATTCTCCACCACATACATTCCTTATTCCTTCTCTTCTTTACCTTAACACACACATACACGTTCTCTTGAATTCAAACCACACACACTCCATACAACTCTTCCCACAACACCTCTTGGTTTAAATTCAATTCTCATAACATCACCAAACTTCCCTCACACACATTGCCAACATCTTTATCTCAACACTTCCACATTAAAATTGAAATCACAAGCTATAGGCTCAATTCCATCACATCAATGACAACTCACATCTCATACTTATCCCACATGTTAAAATAGGATGTCAACTTTGAATTACAAGCCTTAGGCTCCAAACCATCACATCATGCCAACTCATCCCTTCTCATCTTTATCTCACATGTCTAACAGTTTAAATTTGAAATTTAAATTATCCCTCTGACAACATCCACACTTGCTTACCAAGTTGAGAATACCTTGATGAATGATGATTAGTGTATGCCATATCTCTGTAGGAAATCAAATCATACAAATATGCAAGTATGGAAAAAGAATTTAGAGAGAGAAAGTGGTTGAGGACTTTTTAGAGAGAGAAAGAAATAAGAGTGTGTATATTCTAAGAAGAACGACAAACCCTCAACCACCATGTGTGGTGTTAGGAATTCTGTTTTTAGTGAAGTGAAGACCATTATCGATCTCACGAGCCTTTGTAATAGTTAGACAATATTATGTAATAATTAGTAAGCTAATCGGACCGACTTATAGAAAGTCCAAGGAAAGCCCGGTCTGGCCCATATCTTGTAACTATATAAACCCTCTCCACACATGGAGAGGGTGTTGGTTGAATGCATATTTTCTCACAAACTTTTGTGTGTTTTTGAGTGTGTTCTCCCATACACTCTCTCTAGCTTTCTCTCTCTAAGTTACTAAGTGTGTGTGAAATTAATATCCTACAATTGGTATTAGAGCCATGGTTCTATCTTGGTTCCTTTAGTGGTTTTGTTGTGGTGGCTTATGTTTGAGCTTATTCATATTCGGCTTATTTGCTTTTCTTTCATTTGCTTATTTTTGACAATTAATCATTTATATTTTCAAAACTTTTATAGCATAAACAGTATGCATTTGTTGTTACGTGACCTTTTCTTTCATTTTGGGCTTTAATCACATTTTTATAACTATTTTTTAGGCTGATATAAGTAACAAAAAAGGCTTATTACAAGCTTATATGGCTTATTCTTAGAAGTGGTTCGTGGCTTATTGTTCGTGGCTTATTTGTGATTACAAGAGCTTTTTAGAGTTTTGCAAAAAAGAAGACCCAAGGACGATAGTACATCCGACGACAACCGATCTAGATTATGGGTTTTGTGCCGAACAAAACTAATGAGCACCGAACAAGTTCACCGATCTAGTTCAAGCAATGACGACCCGAAAAGATTACTGCCTTAATACCCGAACAGATTATCTTTTAGACGAACCAATATAGACATCTTTCAGACGACCCGAACTAGTCAAGTTCCTAGCAAAAGAACCGATCTAGTCATTTTCTTATAGGAACCGAACTAGTTGATTCCTTAAGAACCAAACTAGTCAAAATTCTTGGAAGACCCCCGAACAAATCTTACACTTATAAACAATTATGAGTTTTTTGGTTTCGAGTGTCGTTCAACGACGGGACTTAAGACATACACCGTTAAGATCGTGACTCATTACGGGACTTACAATCTATACCATTACGATCGTGAACTCGTTTCGATCATCGTGGTATATTCACATTGAACCGACGATAACCGTACAAGCTAAAAAGACCTAAAATACAATCGTTGCATTCTTTAATAATTTCAAACGGGAAAGAAAAAGATTTAGGAGGGAAATTGTTTTTATTAATTAACAACTTTTAGCATTTGTCACAATCAGTCCCTGAGTTTCAAGTGAATTTCACCATTAGTCCTTCTTTGTTTATTAACCCTTCAAGTTGAAACAAGTTTACACCGTTAGTCCTTATTTGAGTTTTAATCAACCGATACTCATTTTAAGTTGAAAGTTTATGCACCGTTCATCGTTTTCGCTCATTATTCGTCAACAAAAGCTCAAGTTCTTCAACAATAACAACGATTTCACAACGATTAATCATTGCTTCACGGTTTCTTCTTGATTTTGTAAAATCCCGCGAAAGATTGAATTCTTTTCTCGGTCTAAATCATAGATTTGTAAATTCCCGTGAACGTTAATTGATTTCAAACCACAACAACAATCACTTAATCTACAAAAGGTCCACAAATTTAATTTCACACATCAATTACCTCAAAATGTTTAACATGAATGAGAGAGTTTACAATCCGCAATCACAGATTCAAAGTGTTCCTCATCAAGTTTCAATGTTTCATCCACAAGCTTCTCAAGTGATTTATCCTCAACCATCAATGATTCATCCATAATCATATCAAGTGATTCATTCACAATCATATCAAATGATTCATCCACAATCATATCAAGTGATTCATCCACAATCATCTCAAGTGATTCATCAACAAGCATCTCAAGCACTAACTGTTTCTCTACAATCATCAGCAGATCCAATACAAGTTAATTCAAGCCTTGTTGCACCATACTTTCTTCTAACTGATGATCCACTTGAATGCTTAAACAAAGCCTTGACATTCATGAGTACCATACTTGTTTTAAGTTACCCATCATCCAACAATAACCTAGAGATTTTGTCAAATCCAATGCACCAAGTTACTATGCCAGAACGACAGACTCTGAGTTATGTGGGTAATTGTTCAACGGGTAATGATCATATAGCAAGGCCGTATACGCAATCAAAGAAGATACAATGTGTTAGGATATCATTTCATCACCAAAACACAAAAATAAGAAAAATAGATTTTAGAGAGAGAAAGTAAAAAACAAAGAAGATACAAGAGAAAGAATTGATTTTGGCCTAGTGTTTTTAACAGGTGACAAACTAATTGCACTCTTCCAAGCGATGGAGGTTGAGGTATATGATTTATTGTGATGTGTAACCTAATGCACAACCAAGTTTCATGGCCAATATCTCAAGTTATGGTTCAGATGCTCTCGCTGAGGTACACAATCCAGATAATATGGATAACAATATGATTAATCATGGTGTGCAGGTGAAGCCGTCTTCTGAACAGTCGAGTGTTGTGAATAATTCAGAGACTGAAATAACTAGTGATAGTAATATCATTTTTCAGTAACCAATAAATCACTTCACTTCATATTAAGAACAAGAAATAAAGATTAGGAGATGAGAAGAATTTTAGAGAGAGAGAGTAAGAGAAAGCTAGAGAAGAACTAGAATAGGAGGATTAGTTGCAAAATGAAATGTTACAAATTAACCAACTCCCTCTCCATCCTTAGAGAGGAGGTAATTTATAGTATAAGACTTACAGGCTTGCAATGCCTTTTAGTAATTTAGGGCAGCTCAGTTTACTTGAGGCTTTCAGCTTGATACAGTAAGCCGATTAGATTACCCAAATAGGAGCCCGTTTACCCATCTAGCCTAATACAACGTATATTAATTTAGTGATCGAGACCTAATATAATTATGAACAAACTTCCATTGTCCGACTCAATATTTTGAGGCTAACAATCTCCCCCGAAGTGAGTTCATTATGACACTCCTTCATAAGATCAATGAGATTGCTTTTGTCATTGAGCTCTTGTGATGTTTGTCTCTGTCTACGTTGTAGGCTTGTTCCTTCATGCTTTGTGATCTTTTGAATCCATTGAGCCTTGTCATTGTCTTTAGACTTTGTCTTTTCCATCGAGATCTTTAAATCTTTATCCGTCTTCTGATCGTCTTTGACCACCTGAGATCTTGGTCCTGACTAACGTGCTCATACTTTGCTTATCTTGAAGTTGATAACAATCTCCCTTGATAGATCTTCGATATCTTTGAAGGAAGTTCTTGTTATCAGAGTTTGTGCAGAAGTCTTTGTCTTTAATTCTTAGCTTTTTCATGAATCTTGATCTTGATGCTTATAGGACTTTTCATTGTATAGTTTTGAGCGTGAGCATGTGGAAATGAATCGACTTCAGCTGGAATGAGGCATCACCATCTCATGGTTTCCTGAAAATAAAACAGTTAGCAATAAAGCGGACGAATATGGCTTTGTCATTCGCCCGGATTTGGTTAGATTAACCTCCTGTTTTGTAGGACCATTTTACAGTATAAATAATATACCTGTGATCAGGTAGATTTAAAGAATCTCCTTGATAGGGTTTCCAGCTTAAAGCGTAGGATCTTCTAACACATATGTATTAGATTTGCCATGCTTGCTAGTTCTCATTACCGGAACGTCTCAAAGCAGACAACACGGTAAGAGTGAATCAGATAGTTATTATCTTTCTGATTATGTCATCAATTTATTTACTAGACCTTTATCGATATCCAGTTGACACAAGCTTGTATCATATAGAATCTCGCAAGTCACCTACCGCAGTGCTGTTTGATGATGACACTAGAAGGATTTCCATTCGTCATTATGAATACTAAAGAGTATCACTCTGAATGTTCTGGCAGAATCACAAGGATAATGCGTAGGACTCTTGTTAACAGCTTGTGAACTTAATGATGTTCAATAAGTGTTTTTCATGGAATGTGTCCTAATGAGATTTATTTGATGATCTCTTGGCTCTAGACTCGATTAGTACGTTTTGTGTTTTTAGTAATCGGAGGCTGGAGCAGACTGCCACCTATTCATTATTAACTAACTCAGAGTGAGAAAGTCAATAGTAGTCGAGTGTATCTCCGTGACAAATGAGACAAGTTTCTTTTGAGAGAAACTCGAATGGATGGGAAGGGTTGTGCATTGCATCACTGGGTCTATGACGACCTTCTTCAATATCAACAATCATCATTGTGATTTTGATAGATTATGTATTGACGCGGTTTCTACCTATGTTTTTTGGAGGGCTGCTTTATTTTCACCCTTTATCCATACATTTCTTTTTCATTCTTCAACCCCTTCAATGCTTACCAAGACGTTATTACTAACACCTTGTTGTGATTGTTCTAGTGTTATCTCAATCATAGTTGGCATTCTCCCCTTTTACACATTCATCTCCAATCATACCTAAGGACCGCTATTTCTAACTATGGAGTATCCTTGGGTAGATCTCTCCGGTTCTGGTTGGATCATATGACAAATACCTAACCTTACCACCTCATGACTTCAGAATCATCGTGAAATAAGATGTTGTAGTGTATGAGATCGTAACCATAAAACTTTTTTCGAAGAGTATCAAGCACTTTGAGTCGATAAGATCACTTATTATTTTCAAGATCACATTTTAAATACATTTCTCCCCTTATTTTAAATACTAATTCACTTAGTTTTTGAAATACTTTGTGATTAAAATTTGTCTTGAAATACCATGTGGAAAACTTTTCCTTAGCATGAATTACATGGAACATAAACTTGCTCCCCCTCGATTTACATATGGTTGACACCAAAAACATTGATACCAAGTTGTAAAATGAATATAAAATTGATGGTTAGCATTGTTGAGCACGCA
>BQNB010153981.1:0-15577 GCA_026074375.1 Tanacetum coccineum
CGACACATCAAGTTTTTGGCGCCATTGCCGGAGAGTGAAAATTAATCTTGATTTTTATTTTATGTTTTGGTTTTTAACATTAGATCTAACCCTTAGTGTAAATTAGATTAGTGTATATTCTTGTATATTCTATATATTTTGTATATTTGTTAGTTTAATTGTTTGCTTGTATATTTGTGTGTTTAATTTAATTGTTTTCGTAATACACTGTTCTGGTAGATAACTCGATACGGTGTATCCACTTCTATTGGATACGGCGTATCCAACTTTCTGTCCAATACAACGTATTCATTCAATCGATTAATACGGCGTATTCACTTCTATTGAATACGGCGTATCGATCATCTGGAACAGAATCAGAATCTTAGTTTTCAGATTTGATTACCATGCTAAAAAAATTTCTATTCTAAAGAGCCTATCCTACTGATTGTTTATCCCTTGTTTCAGGTAGTGCATGACAAGGAGTTCTACGAACGAACTATTCACACCTTTCAAGGAACCTGAATGCCCAGAGGAAGAAGTTACGGAAATAATGGCAGAATTGATATCGCCTAATTTCAATTCATTTTCTAACCAAGAATACCCGGAGGAAGAAGTTGCGGAAATAATGGCGGAAACTATGAAGCAATACATGAGCAAGACCTGAGCTGACTATGGATCGGGGGTTGCTAGGCCTGATGTGTCGTTGTGTAGTGCATATTTTATTGATTCAAGTTTTAAATTTATATTTTGCCGACCAAACCAAAAACAACACTTTAACGGGCAGTGTACCCGATCGATAGTAGTTTCGTGGTAAGTAGGGTGTCGAACACTTGAAGCAAGGTTAAATCTATCAATTTAATTAATATCTTGGTTATCTAATCTATGTTAATTCTTATTCTATTCAAAACCTATGTTAGTCCTAATTCTAATTCTAACGGGAAAATAAGGGTTTTTAGCCGAGAGACTGGCACGGTTTGGTTGGTGACTACAATCAATTCAAGGCACTTTTAACCCACGCAAGCTAATAAACAAAATATAAAAGAGCGGTCGAGCCAAATATAAGAAAATTGTAATAACCATTATTAATCCGATTAGAAAGTTAGTTTGTTTATTAAGTGTAATGATTTCTTCTCTCGAGGTGGCATATCATTCTTAAGACTTAGGCATTACATCATCCTAAGACCTAGACACATTAATTCTGTCACAATTAAAGCATCCGTATAAACATCCTTATTTGCTGATTATAATCTATCTTAGGGATTAAAGCAATGGTGATCTTGTTAAACCCTAGCTCATAGAGACCTTTATTCCACTTACCGCTTAATGGCAATTTATACACTAGTAGTCCACTTGTCCAACTATCCAATAGAATTAGAACGTTATTTGTTGAATTATCTAGGTTCTCCTGCTAGTCAACACGGTCAATAAACCATTGGCAATATCCAATTAACTAGTTGAGCCCGAAGCGTATCCTAGATACATATTTAGAAGGACAATATTTGTGATCCTATGATTCTAGATGTGTAAATTACTATATGGAGAGCTATTCCAGACTCTAGATTTACTTGGTCCGTATCACTAATCAGTTGGAATTAGGAATATGAAAAGTGCATATAAAAAAACGCGTAAACAAGTATAAATTGATAAACATAAACCAGCATCCAACGACAAATCCAGAAATCAGAAATCAAGATAAACAAATACCAAACATTCAGATTTTAATAATAATAGCTAATACTCGAAGGTATTAGCCTTCAAACGTCATAATGAATACAAAAGCAATTATTTAGCCAAGGTAAACTAACCGAGTTAACGAATAATACCAAAAACTAAATGATTACTAAAGTATATAGAATTACACGTTGTCTCCTATGGAATTGATAGCGTTGCTCGACCTCTTCTGAAAATTGACTTTTATGGTTTAGGTATCGAGAATATGATTTAGCACACTTAAAACTCATTTTTGAGTTTTCTATTTATAAGGTCTGAAGTCGGTTTGATACGCCGTATCCAAGGATTGGATACGGCGTACTAGGGATTTCTTGGAGTAGGGACCACGCTTGATATCTTCCAGAATATTCATATACTATATCTTCGATACGGTGTATTGAGATCTTCTGGATACGGCGTATTGGCTTTATTCCATTGTGGTCTTTGCTAATATTCACCAAGTACTCCATAATTACTGCAATTCTTAAATATAAACGATTAAGTAACAATCTTTGATTAATATCAAAATGGTTAATAAACATGGGATAATGATGTTATAAAATAGATTTATTTGATGTCATCAATATCCCCACTTGGAAATCTACTTGTCCCAAAGTAGACTTTAGAAGTTTATAAAAGGTATCCTTAAGGGATTTTTCTTGTTAAGATTTATTCGATCTTACAAAGTACACGACAAACACCTCACGAAATAGGAAGATGAAAACACTCAAATTACTCAACTAATCTATGTAGTAACATTTATATAATTCGCTTAATTGCTCGGTCCTGACGAGTATTCTATCATAAGCTTGGCAAGGATACACATCTCCACCACTAAAGCCAAGGAGTAACAAGTTTATATAGGTAAATATGAGTTTTTATATGGAAAGGCTTACGGTTGATCATTCTACAATCTTTCACCAGAAGTACCACTCCAACAAGGCAGTTGAAGACAATTACATGGCGTAATTGAGTTTAACCAACGGGATAGGACATATATGTTCTGATCACATCCATTCGAATTTTACTAGGAATAGGATGAAGAATGCTATAGGGTAGGAACCTTCTAACTTTCACCAATAGTAATAAACCAACAAGGAAGCTGAGACATGCATACATGGCCATAATGACGGAATAGACATGCACGCTTGATCACATCCTCATTCGCGTAAAACCCATGGTTAATCATTAGGTGAGAGGGAAGTAAATTGTTGTTAAATAAAAATCAAGAAACAAATAGATTAAGCATAAAGTACAAGTTGCTAGACACTTGTCTTGATCGTTAGTATGATAAAGACACGACTATTTACAATGTCTTGATCATAGATAAAAAACAACCTAATTGCGTTCCGTAACGGTCACTTCCCAATCATCCCAAAACTTTACATACTCTACAACGTAAGTGGCGATATCTTCCACTTTGTACAATACTCTATATCGTTGATTTTTTTAGACATATCAACGAATAATCGATCCTTCATGTAATTCCTTCGGTAATGCTCTTTGCGAAACGATTATCTACAAACTTTCCTTCTCTCTTTTTTTGTTTGTGATTTCTCTTTTTCTCTCTTTTTACCTATGCTTTAAATCTCGATGTAGTTTCACCATCTTCATGATCATATAATTCAATGATATTGCTTTGATTAGTTCTTCATTCTTAGGACAGATAAAACACTCAAATTACTCAACTAATCTATGTGGTAACATGTAACTAATTCGCTCAATTGCTCGGCATGCCGAGTTATTCTTCATAAGCTTGCAAGATACACATCTCCACCACTAATGTCACAGGAGTACAAGTTTAATATAGGTAATATGGGTTTTTGTATAGAAAGGCTTACGGTTGTTCATTCTACAATCTTTCACCAAAAGTACCACTCCAACAAGGCAGCTGAAGCACACATACATGGCCGTAACAACGGAATAGACATGTGTGTTCGATCACATTCTCATTCGAATTTAACCAACAGTTAGGATGAAGAATGATATGGGTTAGAACTTTACTTTCACCAAAAGTTATAAACCAATGAGGCAGCTAAGACATGCATACATGGCCGTAACGACGAAATAGACATGCACGCTCGAACAAGTCCTCATTCGCATAAACCCAAAGACTAATCATTAGGTGAGAGAGAAGTAAATTATTGTTAAATAAAAATCAAGAAAAAAATAGATTAAGCCTAAAGTATAAGTTGCTAGACACTTTTCCCGACCGTTGCCATGATAAAGACACAACTATTTACAACATCTTGATCATTGATCAATAACAACAACCTAAGTTGGCATTCCCGTAATGGTCAACTTCCCAATCATCCCAAAACTTTACATACTCTACAAGGTAAGTGGCGATATCTTCCACTTTGTACAATACTCTACATCGTTGATTTTTTAGACGTATCAACGAATAATCGATCCTTCGTGTAATTCCTTCGGTAATTGTGAAACGATTATCTTCAAACTTTCTTATTTTTCTTTTTTGTTGTATTTTTCTAATATTTTTGATTTTTTTGCCTATATACGAAACTCTGAGTAGTTTCACCATCTTCACGATCATAATAATTCTGGATAATTCTTTGGACTCACCATTAATTGTGATGGTAGTAAAATCACATGAGTTTTGACTATAATATACATTCCCATTTGCAATGTGCAAATTTCCAACCACACCAAAGATAGAAAATAACACAAGACTCAGGAAATACAAACTTTACACTTTAAGCAACTAGCAACTGTAAATTAAACTTAATCTAACAGGGTAGGTTAAGGTGTAAGGGTGTAACGAAACAAATACTTGGTGTAATTCCTAAAGGATTGTCTCTACGGGTTGTTCTAGTGGAGCTTCACTCTAAAAATGAGAGTGGAAAAGGGTTTAAACAGGAGGTTAACTAACCGGTGTAGTTAGTTAATAAATAACATGTAAAGGCAATTTGGGTGTAATCCTAAAATTTACCAATTTAAACAAGTTACTCCAATTAAATCCATAATACTCATTATTGTGGTCTTGAGTGATATACCAGCCAAGTTCTAAAGTCCACTACATCACCGGCACACTCATATTTTATGGAATTTAGGTAAACATTTTGAAACAGATAGGCTAAATTCTCACAATATCTAACAAGGATTATTGTGTGCGGGTTATGTAACATGTAATTTAACAAAAGTATGCTTGAATTTTTTTTAAATTTGAGCATAATTTAAGCATTTTAATGTGAAAAATAGGACAAGTAAACATTCTAATTCCATCCCCCCACTTGAATTATACAACGTCCTTGTAGGTCCTACCTTAGATAGATCTTCAAGCCTGTTGAGGATGTAGAGCACTTATGTAATCACAAGTAACTCTAAGAGAGACTCTAACAAATGAGACTATTGTTTATGTAGAATATAAACAATAGAGTTAAAGAATTAAAAACAATGATCCTCTATGGATCTTTTCTATTGATAATGAAAGTGTTTTTCTGATGAATTCAATATCCTCTTTCATCCAAGGCCGTAGGTTTCTTAAATACTCATGAAACCCTAACTGCTTGTCTCCTTAAAACTCGCTAACAGCTAAAGTGATAAGTATTATCACTTCTTAGGATATCTCACGCATATCCTTAGCACTAACTAACTTTACTATTAACCTGGAGTAAGCATAATACTACCAGGACTAATATTGTTCTACCAGCAGGAATAATACTACTAGTACCAATATTGTTCTACCAGCAAGAATAAATTTTGTCCTGTCAGGACTAACTATAACATTTTCCTTACCAGTAGGAACTACATACCTACCAGCAGGAACTTTTACTCTACCAGTAGGAACTACATACCTACTAGTAGTAACTATCTATTACAAAATTCCTAACAATCCTCCCCTAAACTTGAATTTGACATGGTTAACTTCAAGTTTCTAGATAGATCTTTCTTTGTAAATGCCATAGGATTGAACAGCAACATGTTGAAACCAACTCCAAAAGCAACCTTCATAACTTGGAATCAGCAACAAGAAAATCACCACAGCTACATGAATGGGTTTGATGAGCCTTTACCAAGTAGCGATTCACTATTGGGCTAGTCAGTCCATTGGCACCCAGAAAGGGTAAAATCCATGGAGGACTGAGACCATTTTCAACTTTTTGGTACATGAAACATAGGCGAGTTGAGATCCCTAATGGTTTTTGGCAAACCATCACAGCCATCAACGGATTTGAATTAGTCTTTACCAAGAGCCGTACCCTCTTGGACTAGCCACTTTTCATTCCAAGAATATGGCAAGTGAAAACCATCTAGTTTTGGGTAACCTGGCAACCATCAACGGATTTTATAAGCCTTTACCACATAGCCGTTTGCTTATGGGCTAGACAATCCTTGGGACCCAGAAAGGGTTACTCCCATGGTGGATTGCAAACCATCTTAACTTATCGGTACTTGAAACATCAGTCAGTTGAGAGACTCTATGATTTTAAGCAAATTATTAAAGCTATATCAATTCATTCTGGTCATAGACCTGGGAATTGAAACCATACCTCAATTGATTCTAGCCTGATGGCCTGGTAATTGAGAACCAAAATTCAATTAATTCTAGCCATAAAGGCCTGGCAATTGAGAGCCATAGAGTGTTGCACCAAAAAATATTTTCCTTTAAAGATTGTGCCATAAAACCAGTTTATCAAATTAGATCACTGAAATACAAAGATGAGCCTGAAAACCAAGTTGCTCATCTGCAGTTTAAAAACCAAGTGATCCAGTCCCAAAAGAGTATACCAAAAACCAAGATTTTCCAAGAAGCAAAAACCATGTACAACAAGCTTCACAAAATATAGAAGAAAACAGCAAAAAGAAATAAGAGATATATAACAAACTTAACAGTACCAGTCATGAACCTTAGGACGCCGGGAATCAGAAATTTGTTTCTTGAGAAAGGCAATCAACTGAACTGCAGTGGTAAGTTCATTACCCACTGTGTCATGACAAATTTCCAGCTGATGATCAAGCATCCGTTCGATAAGGTTGACAGAGAGAGGATACTTCTTATCGACAAACATATGTACAACAAGTCCACCAACTGTCTCCAACACATGAACACCAGAATAAGAATATAGCTTCCAACTTTGAATGCTCCAAGTGTGTTGGTTCTTCCAAACATCACTACCATCATTCACTTTAGGTGAATCCATCAAAACCTTAAGATCTCCCCAAAGAACAAGACCAACTCCCATAGCTTGCTTATCCTGATAAAATGTCATCACACGGCCATAAATGGTCATCAAGTCTGCTCTAGTAACCAAGTGAAGGATTTCCCGAAGACTTGTGAAGCACTTGCGAGAGTTGTCTTTCCTGTAGAAGACATTGATCAAGCCTAATCCCGTAGGCAATAACTCCCAATCAACAACAGCAAAGAAATTAACGGGTGTATCATCATCAGAAGCAGAATCCACATTAGAAGCATACTTAATGCACATTTTGTGTTCAGCTTCAGGATCTCTGTCTTCAATAGGAATGGTTGAGTAAGAAGGATGAAACACCCTTTACGCCTAATCGTCTCTTCGGGTACAACCCTTCTGGTGAGGAAACAGTGTGTTAGCTATAGAAGCATGTTAGAAGGAACTTCAAATCCTCTATTGTAGTCTTTCTGAGAAGTGAACTTCCACAGATGGTTTGTTGTGAATCAGCAGAACATCAGACTTTGGAACTTAGTTATTTGGACTTCTTTGAAACTAGCTTGCACAAATCTGCACCAGGTCTTTAAGAGACCACATGAGTAAGAATTGTAATTTCTGCAGCCAGCTATTTCTGATTTTTGTCAAACTCAGTTATGAGTTAAACATCAGAAAATGACTTCACATGCTTCATGTCCATCTTGTATAATAAATGTGAAGCTTTGAATCTTCCACAAAGTTCTCATTAAGCCATCTGTAGTGCAATAGATCATAGCTAATCCTCTTTGTCATGAAACCTCTGAGCAACAAACTCTCTCTCTCATAGCAATCAAGCTAACATTCGTTTCAGCAAAGTTATCCTCGTTGACATCAGGACTAAAAGAATCAGCAGTAAGTTCCTTGATTGCATGTGACTTGACTCATTATGTTATTCCATCAGAATGCTGAATAGTATTTTGGTTGAAAGTCACACATCCCTTGACTTTTCCTTGCAATCTCTTCTCTCATCTCTCTCTTTGCAACTCCAACCTACTTTCTTCATACATTCGCCTAGCACTTCTTCACCTAACCTGTCTTCCTCTTTTTCTATAATGTTCTATCTCTGACTGAGGGTCTACTTCCAACACAGGAGATTTACCCTTTTTGGAGGATCAACAGAAGACCAGTATAGCACCAGCAGAACATTAAGAAACCACAGCAAACTCATCAGAAGGAATATAGGAACTAGGTGGAATATCAGCTTTATGAGAACCACCAGTAGGAACAGCTGAAGCAGCAGCAGCTGTAGCAGCTGCCTTAGCCAGCTTGATAAAATGATCCACATCTTGCTCAGCATCCTCTTCCTTGTCAGAATCAGTCATCACAAACTTCCTTTTTCTACCTTTGAGTTTATCCTCCAACAATTTTACCTTCTGAACCAGCTTTTCTACTACCTCCTTGAACAGCAGCTTGTGTCTGTATAAGTTCAGATTCTTGAGTATTCACTTTCTACAAAAGAGTGGACACTAGAGAAACAAAGCGGTTAGTTATCAAGGTCCTCATCACCTCCTGAGGTTTGTACCTTCAGGTGGAGCTAAGTGGACCTAGAGGTGATTTTGAAAAAACCCCATTGTTTCATCTTCCACATTTGTGGAAGTGAAATTGTCCAAGAGCAACTCATTAGGCTTGAAGAAGATGCAATGTTGGGGTCTGAGAGGGAGGCCAGGGAGGACCCCTGCTCCCATTTACTGGAGCAACCCAAAGTAGTAGTTGTTGGTCTGGGTGGGTGGATTCATGATCATGAGAGTGATCAGGTTCATTGATAGTCTCAGGGACAGTCTAGGTTATATGTGCCAGCTTCCCCTGAACTTTCACCTGCAATATCAGCTTGAGCAGGGGGAAGAATGTACCCAAAAAGTTGCATTTTGTCCCTGAAACTTTAAACTCATGTTAGCAACACATTTTGCTTGTACATTATAAAGGGCAAATATTGTTTTGGCATTCTTAAGGTTCAATTTCCAAAATCAATTGAAAAAACCTAGGAAACATCAAAACTTTTTAAGGATTGTTTGAAGTTGTTTAACCTACCCTTTGAAAAAAATTGCTTGACTAAATTAAACATCCTCCCCTCAGTCAAACAAAATAATAGCAATACCAATTGGCCTTCTAAATAGACCCAGCTACCTGATTTGGTACTGAGACAATGCATGATAGTGTAAACTAAGAACCTCCATTGAGGTGAGAATTTGTTTTTGAAGAAGGTCAGCTTGCCTTCACTAGGGTATCCAAGATTGTCCATACCTAAGTATATGTCAGCTATGGGCAAGTCCTCAACACCACCATCATCATCTAATTGAAGTTGGCTCCTAACTAATGATTCAGTGATTGTTAAGTGTGAGATCCTAACAATGGTTGCCAATAATAGCTTGGGAGGTGCTTCCTCAGAAGCACTGAGAGAGAGCCGAAACCAGAACTGTTAGACCTATACAGTCATAGATGAATGGTGTCATGAGTAATAGCATACCTTAAGTTCGAACCCACAAAAAGTCAAGAACCTTAGTATCGATTCGGCACTGGCATTTTTGGTTTCTCCAAGAACCCACCTATGTAGTGCTCGATCACGATACTTAAGTGCGCCAATGATTTGATGATTACAAAGAATTTGTGTTGAGGTGTTTAGTTCCAGTTGTATGTTTTTGCAAGAGAAAGTTACTACTGTTGGTAAAGTGAAATCTAGGAAAAAATGAAATAAAAGAAAGATAACAAAAATATAAAAAAAAATAAAAAAAAAAAAAAAGAATGAGTATTTTCAAAGAGTAAAGTGGAGTGAGTAAAAAGGGCTGTTAAAATAGGTTTGTAAAAATGAGAGGAAAGAGTAATTATCCCTTTAAATAGGTGACCCTTTGATGAATTAGCATGCCCAATTTGGTCTCAACAATAACTTTTATAAGTAAAACTCAATTATAGATCCCGCTTCAAATAAAAGTCAACCAAGAAAACTAACAAGTGACCAGTAAATTGTTCTACTAATAATGAACAAGTAAAGCTACCAATAGGAACACTTGCAACACAGAAATAGGACACTTAAACCCACCCAAAATGAGTACTTTATCATCAGTAAAGGCCACGATTCTCTATTTGAATTCACACTCAAGAAATCATACATCTGCAAGTGTGGAAAAACACACAAAACATATACAATGAAAAGGAAAAATTTTAACTACCAGAATCAACTAAAACTATCAGTAGAAAAATATGAAAACTACCAGAAGAAAAATATGTAAAAACTAAGTGGTAAACATACAAGAAAAACCTACTACTTAGAAAATTACAAAAGTAGTCCTCCCCTTGGACTCAAATCCTCCCCTTAACCATGTCATCTAGGGATTAGGCATCCTAATGTTGAACCACTAGATGATTAAACCCTAGGTCCCTCAAATTGCCTTGGTTAACAATCATCCACCTTTATTCATCTGTGGAATCTTAAGCAACTGAATAAGATTTTTCCTCTTTGCATCTCTAATAAAATGGTGCCTAATTTCTATGTGCTTTGTTTCTTTGTGAAAAAACTGAATGTTTAACAATGCAAATGGTACTTTGATTATCAATAAAAATTTTGGTGTTCATAAAGTTGAACCTATAATCAAGCATTTGATTTTGAATCCAAAGTACCTGACCACAACAGCTAGCAGCAGCAACATATTCTGCTTCAGTGGAGAAGTAGCCACAATGGTTTGCTTTTTGCACTGCCATGAAATCAACCTCCTACCCAGGAATTGACATCCACCAGTTGTTGATTTTCTATCACCATGAGAACCAGCATAGTCACTGTCACTATATGCTTCAACACAAATGGGAGAAATCTCTTGGGGTTAGCCATAGACCTAGTTTTTGGTGACCTATTTAAGATACTTAAAGCGATCTCTTTGACTGCATTCAAATTGGAAGTCAAAGGTGTAACCTGGTGTCTAGAACAAGCACTCACTGCAAACTGAATATCAGGCCTTGAAGCTGTCAAATACATGAGGGAACCTATCATGGATCTGTATAAGTGAACATTAACAACATCATCAGGTTCATCCTTGGATTTTGGCTTTGAAGCTTCAAAGGGTGTTGTTGCAGGTCTCACACTCTCCATATCAAATTTCTTAAGTAGTACCTGGGCCATACTTGTCTTGGCTGATAAAGAGCCCATCAGGCTACTGTTTTCACTTGTAAGCCTAAGGAAAAATTTTAACCACCCATAGAGCACTCATCTCAAATTCTCCTTTCATCAAGACCTCAAAATCATCACACCAGGCCTGGTTTGTAGACCCAAATATAATGTCATCCACATAGACCTGAACTAGTATGATATCCCTAGAATTCTTCTTAAATGAAAAGTTTTTGTCCTATTGTATCCTCTACTGTTAATTAAGCATTAACAGAAAAAGTAGACCATCTTGCATACTAGGCCCTTGGTGGCTTGATGAAGACCATACAAAAGCTTTCACTACTCTGTAAACATGCTTAGGAAATGAGGATCTGCAAATTCCCTTAGGATTGATTAACAAAACTTCTTCTTCAATTTCCCCATATCATGAAAGCACTCCTTGACATCCTTTTGATATACCATACATCCATAAATGAGGGGCAAAATGCTAGAATAATCTAATAGCTTCAAATCTAGCAACTAAAGGCAAATACATCATCATAATCAATGCCCTCCTCTTTGCCTATGACCTTGGGCACCCAACCTGGCATTATTCTGACAACTATCACTCTGGCATCTCTTTTGTTTTTCAAATCCATTTAGTCCATGAGCAATATTTCCCATCTGGTAGATGGACAAGCTGCCATACTTTCAGATTAAATAAACTATTGCATCTCCGCTTACATAGCATCAACCCAAGCATTGAACATTAAGAGCTTGAGCAACACAACTTGTTTCAAGTTGTGAATAGAAAACAAGCAAACAGACAATGTAAATAGTCTGCGAGATTGTTCCTTTTTGATCATGAACATAGCTAACAAAAGCACTTGCACCAAATTTATGGACTTCTTCAATGTACCTCTTGTCTGAACAGGTGAAGTTAGATCTCCAAGTATCTGTGATTGAGGATGAATTGTGTTCACCCGCTTAGTAGGAACAGAATCAACAACAATACTTGGTGCTAAGTTGGTGACAGTACCACCAAAATCATCATCATATGTGCCTCTACAACTCAACACACTGGTTCCTCATTCAAGAAGGTTGGTACCAGGAAGAAGCGATTAGGTCGAAAAGGTGTTCATCCTTCTCACTCTACCATTCCTATTGAAGACGGAGATCTTGAAGCTGTACATAAAATGTGCCTTAAGTATGCTTCTGATGCTGATTATGCTTCTGATGATGATACACCTGTCAATTTGCATGCAGTTGTTGACTGGGAGTTATTGCCTACGGGGTTAGGCTGGATCAATGTCATCTACAGGAAAGACAACTCTCGCAAGTGTTTCACAAGTCTTAGGGAAATCCTTCACTTGGTTACTAGAGCTGACTTGATGACCATTTATGGTCGTGTAATGACATTTTATCAGGATAAGAAAGCTGTGGGAATTGGTCTTGTTCTTTGGGGAGATCTAAAAGTTTTGATGGATTCACCTGAAGTGAATGATGGTTGTGATGTTTGGAAGAATCAACAAACCTGGAAGATTCAAAGTTGGAAGCTATACTCTTATTCTGGTGTCCATGTATTGGAGACAGTTGGTGGACTTGTTGTACATATGTTTGTCGATAAGAAGTATCCTCTCTCTGTTAACCTTATCGAACAGATGCTTGATCAAAAGCTGGAAATTTGTCAAGACACAGTGGGTAATGAACTTACCACTGCGGTTCAGTTGATAGCCTTTCTCAAGAAACAAATTGCTGATTCAAGGCGTCCTAAGGTTCATGACTGGTACTGTTAAGTTTGTTATATATTTCCTATTTCTTTTTGCTGTTTTTTATCTATCTTTTGTGCAGTTTGTTGTAAATGGTTTTTTTGACTCTTGGCAAATCTTGGTTTTTGGTATACTCTTTTTGGACTGGATCACTTTGTTTTTTAAACTGTAGATGAGCAACTTGGTTTTCAGGCTTATCTTTGTATTTCAGTGATCTCTTTGATAAACTGGTTTTATGGCACTATCTTTAACGGAAAATAATTGCCAGGCCTTTATGGCTAGAATTAATTGAATTTTGGTTCTCAATTACCAGGCTATTAGGCTAGAATAAATTGAGGTATGGTTTCAATTCCTAGGTATATGACCAGAATGAATTGATATAGCTTTAATGATTTGCTTAAAATCATAGAGTCCCTCAACTGACTGATGTTTAACGTACCAATAAGTTGAGATGGTTTGCAATCCACCATGGGAGTAACCCTTTCTGGGTCCCAAGGATTGTCTAGCCCACAAGCAAACGGCTATGTGGTAAAGGCATTTCAAATCCGTTGTTGGTTGCCAGGTTACCCAAAACTGGATGGTTTTCACTTGCCATATTCTTGGAATGAAAAGTGGCTAGTCCAAGAGGGTACGGCTCTTGGTAAAGACTAAATCAAATCCGTTGATGGCTGTGATGGTTTGCCAAAAATCATTAGGGATCTCAACTCGCCAATGTTTCATGTACTAAAGAGTTGAAAATGGTCTCAGTCCTCCATGGATTTAACCCTTTCTGGGTGCCAATGGACTGACTAGCCCAAGAGTGAATGGCTACTTGGTAAAGGCTCATCAAACCCATTCATGTAGCTGTGGTGATCTTGTTGCAGTCCACAATTAGATGCTGATTGTCTTGTTGCTGATTCAAAGTTTATGAAGGTTGCTTTTGGAGTCGATTTCAAGATATTGCTATTCAATCCTCTGGTGTTTTCAACGAAAGATCTATCTAGAAACTTGAAGTTAACTGTGTCAAATTCAAGTTTAGGGGAGGATTGTTAGGAAGTTTGTAATAGATAGTTACTACTAGTAGGTATGTAGTTCCTACTGGTAGAGTAAAGTTATTCCTGCTGGTAGGTATGTAGTTCCTACTGGTAAGGATAATGTTATAGTTAGTGCTGGCAGAACAAAAGTTATTCCTGCTGGTAGTACAATATTAGTCCTAGTAGTATTATGCTTACTACTCCGGGTTTCAGTTAAAGTTAGTTAGTGATAGGGATATGCATGAGATATCCTGGGAAGTGATAACACTTATCACTTTAGCTTTTAGCGAGTCCTAAGGAAACAAGTAGTTAGGGTTTCATGTGTATTTAAGAAACTTATGGTGATAGATGAAACCATCGATCAGAAAAACACTTTCATTATCAATAGAAAAGATCCATAGAGGATCGTTGTTTTTAGTAATTCTTTAACTCTGTTGTTTATATTCCGCGTAAACAATAGTTTCATTTGTTAGAGTCTCTCTTAGAGTTGCTTGTGATTACATAAGTGCTCTACAACCTCAACAGGCGTAAAGATCTATCTAGGGCTGGACCTACAATTATCTTTATGGAAAGCCATTTCAAATTCAGTTACCACAAAGGAGAACTTATTTAAAAGACGCTGCTCTCCTTCTTCAGCATGTCTGATATGTATTGTTTGTGCTGAATTAGTTGAATATTTACTCTTTAAATGCACATGGACACGCACAATATGGTTCGGTTATCATCTGTGTTTTCAATCTTCCCCACCACGTATTAATATTTATGTCATTATACAAAGATTTATTGATAGCACCCATTCTGTTCAAGATGTCTCTCGGGTTCTATCAGTTGTCACAACAATTTGTTGGTTTATATGACGATCTCGTAATAGCTTTGTATTTGATAATGTGCCTCCATCCCCGCATAACACGGTTGCCTCCATTTCTACTTAATGATTGTCAGAAGTTTGTTGCCTCTCGGTCTTCTATGAGTGCTTCCTCAACGGCCACCAACCTTGATTCCACCTCGCAGTCTTTTTCATATTAGATACCCCCACGACCTTTTGGTGAAGTTAAATTATGATGCCGCTTTCAAGAATTCTAATGCCGCTTATGTCCTTGGTAATCCTTTCCATGCCATATCTCCTCTCCACGCCGAGATAATTGTGGTACACTACGCTTGCTCACTAGCATTCAATCGAGGTTGGTTTAATGCAACCGTGGAATCTGACTCCCAACTACCCATCTCCTTATCATCTTCAGATTCACTCCCATCTTGTTTAGCTGCTCTTATGGATGATATTCGTTTATGAGCAAATAATATGCAATTATCGTTTTCTTAAGTTAATTGAGATAATAATCAAATAGCTCACTGGTTGCCCGCCATACGTTTTCCACCACCTCCAGGTTTAGTTGAGATGTTTTTTTTCCTCAAAAATTTACTTGCTTGCGAAGAATGATTTATATGAATTTAAATTTTTTAATGCATGTTTAAAAAAAAACATTAGATCAAATATTAAATATTCAATATTCCCATCGTGTGTATCTCACATATGACATGCAATATATTTTTATTACAAAGTTTGTTCACATGCATCATTATATTTTTTAATTTAAGTGCTGTCCACGCCTAATTACACCTTTAATTTAAGATAATATAAACAAGTGGTGGACCAGTTTGTCATCCTAAGAAATCTATCACATCCAATCATGTTCTGCCATTATATGTTAACTAACATGCAGGGGCGGAGCCAGGATATTTTATGAGAGGGGGCAAAAAAAGTTATTACGGCGAGCAAAAAAATATATTTTGTGCAAGAGCGCCGCTAAATATCGTTTTTCCCAAACGATAACAATTAAACACATCGCT